>AWOL01S0078269.1:10155-27758 GCA_000715115.1 Nicotiana otophora | reverse complement strand
AGAGTATTTATATTTCTCCTGTCCAAATTTGTATTCCTGACAGATGCTGTATTTTATTTTACATTCCTAGTTGATGCTCATGTNGCAGGTACATATATGACTAGTGGCCTTGTGAGAGCAGAGGCGTGTATGCATGCGGGGACTTACGTGAGCTGCATCCCACATTACGACCCGCAACTGGAAGAGTCTCCTTTAGAGTATTTATATTTCTCCTGTCCAAATTTGTATTCCTGACAGATGCTGTATTTTATTTTACATTCCTAGTTGATGCTCATGTACTTGTGACACCGGGTTTTGGGGTGATTATGAGTTGTTCTATATTGAAATTGTTAAAAATATTATCATTTACTCTGTAAATTCCATCTTCTACTATTTAATGGAAGGAAAAATATGATTTTAAAATGTTAAAACGAGAACCAAATTGAGTATTCATTGTTAGCTTGCCTGACAGCGGTGTTCGGCGTCATCACGACCTTTAATAGATTTTCGGTCATGACATTGGAACCCCTTTATATTTAATATTGTTCAATGGACTTGAAAGGTGAAAGTATTAGACGAGAGAAATGACTTGGTTCTCACTTAAATGAAAGGACTGTTTACTTATTTTTCATGCTCTGAGTTCTACTATCATTTTATATATCTTGTTTAATTAGAACTTCATACTATTATATTTTTGTCTCATAGTAAGTATCGAAGTCGACCCCTCATTACTACTTCTTCGAGGTTAGACTAGATACTTACTGGGTATATATTGTTTATGTACTCACGCTACACTTCTGCACTTGATGTGCAGGATCTGAGGCGGGTGCATTTAGTTATCAGTCTGGCGCGCTCGCTTGACTTCTGGCCCGAGACCACACAGTGAGTTGCCCTTCCGAGACGTTCAGCAGCAGTCGGAGTCTCTCTTTTGATTTATTTTCTGTCTATTTCTTTTCAGAAAGTAGACTTATATTCTTTTGTATATTCTACTAGAATGCTCCTACACTTGTGACACCACGTCTTGGCACACACTAATAGACTTATGATTTTGGATTTGTATTTATGATTACGATTTGCACTCAGTTGCTTTCATTTAAATTATTTTACATCTGTAAATTCCTAAATCTTTTAACAATGAGGAATGTTATTCTCTTAGCAAACTTATTAAAAACGGGAAATCACTAGATTGGTCAGTGTTGGCTTGCCTAACAATAGTGTTGGGCGCCATCACGGCATATAATGAAAATTAGGTTGTGACACAATGGGTCCCAACAGAATAAGCATGTAGCCTAAACATGATTTCTAACATGGATCACAGCTCGATAACTCTAATACGTAGAGATTTCATAATTACAGATAAGTTCAGGTAACCACACAGTACCAAAGGAATAACGGAGTTCACAGTTCACACGGTGCATGCCCACACACCCGTCACCTAGCATGTGCGTCACCTTAACACTAAACAAATAACACGTATAATCAGGGTTCATGCCCTCAGCTCCAAAATTAGAAGATTTACTTACCTCGAACAAGCCGAATCCAATGTCGAGCAAGTTAAACAGTGCTCCACAAATTCCATTCTACGCATATCAACTCCCAAATGGCTCGAATCTAGTCCCAATTAATTTGGTCCAGTCAACATAAATTATAGGAATTAATCCCATAACAAAATACTAATTTTTCCATAAAATCCAAAATTGCACTCAAAAATCGATCGTGGGGCTCATGTCTCGGAACCCGACAAAAGTTACAAAATATGAACGCCCATTTAACCACGAGTCCAACCATACTAATTTTATCAAAATCCGACCTCAACTCGACCTCTAAATCTTTCAATCTTATTTTCAAATCCCTAGGTTCAAATCCCCGATTTACACCTCAAAAATACGTAATCTAGTCGGATTATTCGATGATAATTCAACATTATGGTGTATAAATGATCACAAGTGACTTACCTCAAGTTTTTCTTGAATTCTCTCTAAATATCGCCCTAAAAACCGTGCTTGAAGGTCCAAAAATGGCAAAAACGCGGAACCCCTTCAAAATGTATACTGCCCAGGGGTTCCGCACATGCGACTCACTTAGCCTCTTCTGCGGTCTCGCAAGTGCGAGGCCCTTCCCTCTTCCATGGCTTCTTTCGCTTCTGCGGACAAGAGGTCTGCTTCTGCAGCCTCGTATTTGCGGTCGCAAAGCCGCTTCTGCGAAGAGGCCCCTCCCCTCTCACTTTCACTTCTGCGATCAGCTCATCGCAGGTGCGAGTCCGCTTCTGCGGTCTTGCATGCGCAACTACGGCCCCTGCCCTTGCCAAGCCAATTCTGCTACTGCGCAACCAATCACGCTTCTGCGAGGCAATTTCCGGAGGTGCGATTACATCAGATGGCAGCAGGTTTCCAAGTTTTTGCTCTAAGTCTGAATTTGATCCGTTAACCATCCAAAACTCACCCGAGACCCTCGGGACTTCAACCAAATACACCAACAAGTCCTAAAACTTCATACAAACTTAATCGAGCTTTCAAATCACATCAAACAACGCTAAAATCACGAATCATACCCCAATTCAAGCCTAATGAACTTTGAAACTTCCAATTTCTACAAACGACGCCGGAACCTATCAAGTCACGTCCGATTGACCTCAAATTTTGCACACAAGTCATAAATGACATAATGAACTTATTCAAATTTTCAAAATCAGATTCTGACCCCGATATCAAAAAGTCAACCCCCCGGTCAAACTTTCCAAAAATTCGACTTTCCGCCATTTCAAGCCTAATTCCACTACGGACTTTCAAATAATTTTCCGGACATGCTCCTAAATCCAAAATCATCATACGGAGCTATTGGAATCATCAAAATTCAAATGCGGGGTCGTTTACACATAAGTCAACATCCGGTCACTATTTTAACTTAAGCTATAAACCTTGAAACTAAGTGTTCCAATTCATTCCAAAACCTCACCGGACCCGAATCAATTACCCCGGTAAGTCATATAACAACTGCAAAGCACAAATTGAGCAGTAAATGTGGAAACTGGGCTGAAATACTCAAAACGACCGGCTGGGTCGTTGCACTAATATAATAATATTTTTTGGTATTTAGACGATTGTTGTATTATTATACATAAAATTTCTCTCATTAATTAAATTTTATTGCTCCTTCATATAAATAAATATTTAAATCATCGCGTGCCATGTTAGGAAATAATTTATTGCATGTTATATTGATTTCCTTTTTGTTACCTTAAATAAAGATAATCCCTTATTTTTGGGTGTTTGTTTATAGTTGGAGATTGCATTATTAAGGGATATTTTCAGAATCAGTTTCCTAATATATAGGAAATCTACTGTATTTGAGGGTATAACTTTTATTCATTTATCAAGTTTATGTTGTAGAATATGTTATTTAACTAATAGTTGTAGATTGTAAAATATGTTTTAATTTCATCAGTAATTATGAAAATTTCCCTTCTAAATTATAGTGATTTATGAAAAATCCTCATGAAAATAATGCACGATCAGAAATGGGCCTAGGCTCGAGTGGCTTTGGGTTGTGGCGTAGGGAAGGGAATATCTGAACTCAACACTTCTAAATGGATAGCTCCAATGAACCAATAAATCATAAACAAATAGGATAAGTGGTCTTAAGCGCCACACTACACAGAAACGCTATTGGAAATTTGGCATGGCGTGACAACTAGGTCCAATAATTGGCATAAAAAAACCTGCATTTTAGAATTTGGCATATGGTAGCCTAAAGTTATTCTCTCTCATCTAATGATTCAACCACCATCCTAAAAATAAGCTCCATTAAAATTATTTTCATTAAAAATAGCAAAAACTATTTAAAACCCTCTCTCTCTCTCTCTCTCTCTCTCTCTCTCTCTCTCTCTCTCTCGCTCGCTCTCATGTGTCACAAGTGCATGAGTATCAACTAGAAAATATAATAAAATATAGCATCTGTCTGGAATACTAATTATACAGGAGAATATATATAACTCTGATGGAGACTGTATAGGCTACGTATCGTAACATGAAATGCAGCTCACGGTAAAGTCCCTGCAATAGCCGCCCCTCTGCGCCCAAAAGACCATCAGACATATATGTACCTGCACAAAAAGTATAGCAACTATAGTATGAGTACGTAAATCAACGCGTACCCAGTAAGTATCTAGCCTAACCGCAGAGAAGTAGTGGCGAGGGGTCGACATCGACACTTACTAGTAGTACAATAAGACAGATACAATAGAAGTAAATAGATATAAATCAGAGAAAATAAACGAAATAACAAGTATAAATACGTGGTACAATCCTTCTCTCATCAATAACTCGAACTCTCAGCTAGTAGTTACCCCCTTGATCGGAGTATATATATAATGGACCTTATCAGATAGGTCATCACAATTCAATCAGGAAAAAAGCTCACAGGTATGCTGGCCTCTTGCCAATTATTAAGCATGATTTCATAAGAGTATTTTATAGAAATGTCGAGGTATATCCCGATCCATCATAACATTGCAGAATCATAGATACATCTATTTTATTGTCGAGGCGAACAGTCCGCTCCCATGAGAGTGTGGTACATAGTCTTACCGAGGCGTATGACCCGATCTATCATAATGTGCACACTGCCGAGGGTCGAACGTCACGAATCATAGATGTATCTATCCTGCCGAGGCGAACGGCCCGATCCCATTAGAATAAAAAGCTTTGACGGGTCCTTGTCCCTACTCGCAAATAGACGTGTGAGTTATAAATTTTAAGGGAAACCTTTCGATGAGCACGCATAACACGGGAGAAATTCTTAAGAGGAGTACAATTATTTAGCGGCTAATCATGAAGCCCGTCGAATCTCTGCAATAGCAAGTCTATCACTCTACACAACTCTAGTCTCAAGTCGTAACATAAAATAAAGGAAATTAAGAGGCAAGAGACAACTCAAATAGTACAGTTATAGTCTAGCGGGAACCTAAGTCTACCTNCGTAAATCAACGCGTACCCAGTAAGTATCTAGCCTAACCGCAGAGAAGTAGTGGCGAGGGGTCGACATCGACACTTACTAGTAGTACAATAAGACAGATACAATAGAAGTAAATAGATATAAATCAGAGAAAATAAACGAAATAACAAGTATAAATACGTGGTACAATCCTTCTCTCATCAATAACTCGAACTCTCAGCTAGTAGTTACCCCCTTGATCGGAGTATATATATAATGGACCTTATCAGATAGGTCATCACAATTCAATCAGGAAAAAAGCTCACAGGTATGCTGGCCTCTTGCCAATTATTAAGCATGATTTCATAAGAGTATTTTATAGAAATGTCGAGGTATATCCCGATCCATCATAACATTGCAGAATCATAGATACATCTATTTTATTGTCGAGGCGAACAGTCCGCTCCCATGAGAGTGTGGTACATAGTCTTACCGAGGCGTATGACCCGATCTATCATAATGTGCACACTGCCGAGGGTCGAACGTCACGAATCATAGATGTATCTATCCTGCCGAGGCGAACGGCCCGATCCCATTAGAATAAAAAGCTTTGACGGGTCCTTGTCCCTACTCGCAAATAGACGTGTGAGTTATAAATTTTAAGGGAAACCTTTCGATGAGCACGCATAACACGGGAGAAATTTTTAAGAGGAGTACAATTATTTATCTCTGCAATAGCAAGTCTATCACTCTACACAACTCTAGTCTCAAGTCGTGACATAAAATAAAGGAAATTAAGAGGCAAGAGACAACTCAAATAGTACAGTTATAGTCTAGCGGGAACCTAAGTCTACCCGGAATTAATATGAATCTAGCTACGCACAAACTCTCATCACCTTGTGCGTACACAGAGGCGGAGCCCATATTTAAGGTTTATAGGTTCTAAATTTGCAACTGAACCCATAGCTCTTTTATTTTTTTGGCAATCCACTAGACAAGTGCCTAGGGCTAATTTTTATATAAATAAAATCAAAATCAAAAAACAAAATGAGATGTCAGGGGTCTTACATGATGAAAGAGATAAAAATTGACAATTACATAGGTCCTATTACCAATTTTAGGTTTGTGATACCCAAGATTGATATCATATTGCGCTATAATATGAAAATGAGATATAAAGTTCATAACATGTGTAAAAACTAGGCTATTGCATTTGTAGTCACTTTCCGCGTTTGCGCACATTTGTTTACCATTTTGTCCCCTCATTTTGTAAATGTCAACACTTGTGTATTTCAGCTCCATTGTTTGAGAAAGCGTCATGTGCCGATAGAGCTTCATTTTTGAAGAAAGTATCGTTTCCAGCAGTATCTGCGTGTGATGTGTTTGAAGTTTGGCGTCCATATTTCAGGAATGCTCCTTGGATGATTGCTTGAATTACCACGCAGCCTATCATCCCTGTGTTTCCTCTTTTTTGTTGTTGTTGAGCTACACCATTTATGACGCTTCAATTCTTCGTTAGAATGACATGAATTGTACAGTCTCGTGTTTGAAAAACTGGGCAGAATTTGGTTCCTGTGATGGTGGCCACGCTTTTGAAATCCGTGTTTTATCTCTTTGTTTCTTGTTGAAACTTTTCATGTATCCCATGTTGTGTTTTCATTCTACAGGGGTGCATCGTTACTTTACTCCTCTTTGCATCGGTTGTGTCTGAATTGTCTCCCCAAAAGTTGCCCATCGAAATTACTGTCCAGACGTGTTCTCTGCCTGTGCACCCAAGTTCATATAATGTCAAATTGAGTTTTTTTTGGGTCCAATTCCATTGCACTCGAAGTCCTCTGATGAAACTGATGAGTTGCTCTATTCTCAGCATTGTAATGCTTCCATATGGCGAAAGCACTGCATCGTGCAATAGTTGTGCAGTATGTGCAAATACTGAGCTGATCCACAAAGTAGCAATTCCTGTGCACATAGTTGAAGCAGCCAGTTTTGATGATGATTGTGAGTGTGACCCATTGAAAACACAAATACAAACACAATGGATTTTCTAATACAAATATAATGTCTAAGCAAAAAGTTAGGCAACACTCTCCCTCCACCCATGTGTATACGTAGCCCCCGCAACAAGTAGCACATAAAAAATACAAACACCTAGGGGTAGTTTCCCCCTCACAGAGATAGACACGAGACTTACCTCGCTCCGAAGTTTCAAAACCGGCTCCAACACCTCTCTAACACATCAAACCAAAGCTCGTCGATCCAAAACTATTCAAACAATGTCTAAACCAATCAAAATATACTCTAATACCTATAATTAATCAATTTAAACAATTCTCAACTCCACTGGAAAAGTCGTTAAAGTCTACCCTCGGGCCCACGTGCCAGGATTCTGAACATTTTTTAAGATAAACCTTTCCCATAATACCACGAACTCAAATATATAATTTATTCCTAATTCCAAGTCCAATTTTGTAGTCAAAATCCAAAAATACCAAATTTTAGATTTTCTACCCAAAATCCCTAATTTTTACTAATGTCCATGTTTAAATCATTATATAAACTATGTATTTAACTTGTAATAGTTGGGAGTCACTTACCTTGTGTTATTTGATGAAAATCTCCCCTTGAATCTCTCCAACATTGCCCCAACCAAGTGAAAATGGGTCAAATCTCGTTCTTAAAAGAACACACTGCCCAGCGACCTCTCGCACATGCGGCCACCTGACCGCTTCTACGGTTCCGCAGGTGCGGCCAAACTACCACTTCTGCGGTTCTTCAGCCCCCCTTCCTTCGCATCTGCGGACAAGAAGCCGCTCCTGCGGAGTCGCACCTGCGACAAAGAATCTGCTTCTGCGATCTTGCAAGTGCGACATAAACCTTGCACCTGCACCTCCAGCCTGCCTTACTCGTAACCACTTCTGCGACCACTGGGCCGCTTCTGCGGTCACGCAGATGCGGGAAAATCTTCGCACCTGCGACCACTGCCAGTCATTCCAAAATTCGCTTATGCGCTTGCGCATCTACGATCAATTTTATTGAAGATGCGATGACACTAGTGGCTGCCCAAAACCAACTCTTACCAAAATTTCCAAACAATCTGTCAACCATACGAAATCCACCCGACATCCTCGGTACCTTAACTAAATATACCAACACATCCCAGAATGCAATACGAACTTAGTCGAAGCCTTAAACAATGTCAAACAATATCAAAATCATGAATCGTGCCTCAAATCCAACTTATACATTTTTAAATTTCTAAATTCTATATCTTGTGCCAAAATGTATCAAATCAATCCGGAATGACTTCAAATTTCCCACACGAATCATAAATAACATAACGAAGCTATTCCAAGGCTCGGAATCCCAAACGGATATTGATAACATTAAAATCCACTTCAAACAAAACTTAAGTCTGAAATCATCATACGAACCTATTGGAACCTTTAAATACCGATTCTGAGGTCGTTTACTCAAAAATCAAACCTTGGTCAACTCTTCTAACTTAAAGCTTCCGCATTTAGAATTATTTTCCCAAGTCAACTCCGAACTTCCCTAAATTTAATCCTGACTACACGTATAAGTCATAATACCTGAAGTGAAGATACTCAAGGCCTCAAACCTCTGAACGACGCACTAGAGCTCAATATGACCGGTCGGGTCGTTACATTCTCTCACTTAAATATACGTTCATAATTGAACGTGCTAAGAATTATTCCGGAGTTGTCCAAAATCACTGTTTAAGCACTTCGTGCACCTAACTGTGCCACCACAACCCAGTAGCGTGCATTAGCTCGAGCCGGACTGAAAGTCCTCCCTTGTATTTAGTCAATAAGACTTAGAACCAAATTTCAATCTCCGAATTTCTCAACAAGACATGATTCTAACATACGAACACCGTACCAATCACCACACACCGCACCAAAACAAGATCGTACACCTTTTGTTGAATTCACACCATGCCCCGCATAATTCACATGCCCATAATAACATCCCCTGACCACAATAGCTGTAATTTCACAAATCTGATGCTTGCAATACATCTCATGATATATATAAATCCTGCTCCAACTCTCGCAATACTGCCACGATGGAAGAGATGCTAGAAACGCATAACCACCTGCCGAATCAATAATTCATAGAGTCTCTCCTCCTGACAAGGACCATTACCTCATTCTGAACCGAATAACGATATTTTCCCTTGAATGTTCCTTATATAAATCTAATAGCACAAATTTCAGGTCCAATAATTCTCGTATCACCCAGTACAAGCCGCTAAGGCAATAAGACATCTCAAACACTAACTCAAATCTCATATGACGCCATCAATGTGCTGGCAAGCTATAACTCGAATATGACGCATAAGGAGGAACGAACTCTGGAAAAGAATTGCCCAATCCGCGTAATGAATACAACGGTCGAACAGATGTTATGAACCCTTCTTAGAGGATGAGAAACAAAATATGCAGGAATAGATATAAGGAATCATATTCAACATAACACTGTTCGGCGTGCAACCCGATCCAAATATGATACCCGTTGCGGTGTGCAACCCGATCCAGACATGATATTGTTGCGGCGTGCAACCCGATCCAAATAATGTACTTGTGGCGATATGCCACCTGATCCACTCACAAAAATAAATAAGGACATACCCCTCAAGCCATAATGCTTCTACCTACGGAATACCAAATATCGGCCACAAGCACGCCAAATGCAAAAATACAACTCTAGGAAGACAGATAGCGCAATACGCCACAAAACCCAAGCACGACTAAGGTGCGATAAATGACCTGCATCTCGAGAGCCATCCTACTCATATGACACCACAAGCTACATGGGACCTCAACACATGTGCGAATAATCAAGCCGTCTCAATCCGGCACAAACCCTCACAGTTTACAACCAAAGGAATAGAGCGCCTTCCCAGCATAAACTCTCACATTAACGATAGCACCAAAAATCTTCGTACTTGGTTTCGATATTTAAAAATCAAGTGACTAGCATGTCACACTCATACAATTTCCCCATGGATTACGCTCCCATGACCTTCCGCCCAGATAGCCAAGTTCGCATATCCATACCACCAGTTGTACAAATTCTGTAAAGCATATCAAGAATTCGCAAATCAATACACAATTCTCCTTTCAGAGAACGCCATTCCCAGGAAATACTAGGATTCCCAAACCGTTCTACATTCTATCAACGTATGCGGCTATCCTACCACAGAATCCATATGTTAATCTGCCACTCTTACTTCAGTTAAATCCTCTCCTTTAATCAACTTCTCAACCTCTGCTTCTCATACTTGACCTGCTAGTACTTCAATCACCGCAAAACACTTCCCGCCATGTCTTCCCTCATACTTTGCTTCCCAAATGTTGCAACACATCAAAATCCATCTCTGTTGCACCTGAACCAATATATTATTACCGACTTTAAGCCTCTTCGAAGATCATCTCTTTCGAGCCATTAACATTAGAAATACCAATTCGATTCTAAACTGTTGCACGCCGCTATCTCTGACAACCGTCCCTCATGCACCATTTTACAACACCCTGCCCCGAAGGCAAAATCAAAGGGGACCACAACACCAGTGAATCGTAATGTGATCAGACAAGGACGACAATACCGCATCACTATAAAAATTCCACCACGCTCAAAAATACCAAGTTTCGTTACTCCATCGACCAAAACCTGAACATCCATAGCTCGATTGCCTTTCCTTTGTTGGAATTAAATGATGAACCTCCAAATTATGCACTGAGAAATCCTTTTTTCGAGTCATTCACTGCCTCGACACATAACCAATCACCTTACCATTACACCAACATTGTGCGATAATAACGCATAGACATCGTAGCAATCCGTGCACTGTCTCGAAGCCATGGAAAATACAGATACTGAGCTGGAACAAAAGAACATCCATCCGCAAGGCGACTATAATAGCCTGCCCGAACAAGCAGGGAAAAACATCTTACACTACGTCTATAGTACCACCACAAATACTCGATGTCCATTTGATAATAAGTGTTTCAGGTCGCATAAGATTGAATAGGAAGGAAATAAAGGCATAAGCCTCAAAGGAATCAAAACGCACGATGAGGAATCAAGAAGGGAAGTGTTCCTAATAGCCATGTAGCCTCCCGAAGATAAGTACAAACGTCTCTGTACCGATCCGTAAGACTCTACTAGACTTGCTCATGACTTGTAAGAAATAAGTGAACCTAAAGCTTTGACACCAAGATGTCACAACCCAAAATCCACTAAAGGTCGTGATGGCGCCTAACACGGCCGTCAAGCAAGCCAACGGTGATTGATCACTTAATTAATTCTTTTAGTATTTTGAAATCATAATTTTCATTAATTAAATAGTATGAAATATAATTTACAGGTTGGATAATAATATTTACGCGAACCACAAAATGAACAACCCGTAGGAACCACCTAAACCCAATGTCACAAGTGCATGAGCATCAACTAGGAAATATAATAAAATATAACATCTGTCTGGAATACTAATTAGACAGGAGAATATAAATAACTCTAATAGAGACTCTACAGGTTGCGGATCGTAACGTGAAATGCAGCTCATGATAAAGTCACTGCAATAGCCGCACCTCTACACCCAAAGACCACCAGACATATATGTACCTGTACAAACAGTGCAGCAAGTATAGCATGAGTACGTAAATCAACGCGTACCAAGTAAGTATCTAGCCTAACCCCAGAGAAGTAGTGACGAATGGTCAACATCGACACTTACTAGTGGTCCAATAAGACAGATAAAATAGAAGTAAACAGATGTAAATCAGAGAAAATATACGAAAGAACAAGTATAAATAAGTGGTACATTCCTCCTCTCAGAAATAACTCAAACTCTCAGCTAGTAGTTACCCCCTCAATCGAAGTATATATATAATGGACCTTATCAGATAGGTCGTCACAGTTCAATCAAGAAAAAAAACTCACAAGTATGCTGGCTTCTTGCCAATTATTAAGCACGGTTTCATAAGAGTATTTTATAGAAATGCTGAGGCGTACGACCCTATCTATCATAACATTGCCGAACCATATATACATCTATTTTATTGTCGAGGTGAACGGCCCGCTCCCATGAGAGTGTGGTACATAATCGTGCTGAGGCATATGGCCCGATCCATCATAATGTGTGCACTACCGAGAGTCGAACAATACGAACCATATATGCATTTATCCTGCTGAGGCGAACAGCCCGATCCCATTAGAATAATAAGCTTTGACGGGTCCTTGACCTCACTCACGAATAGACGTATGAGTTATAAATTTTAAGGGAAACCTTTCGAAGAGCACGCATAACGCGGGAGAAATTCATAAGAGGAGTATAATTATTTAGTGGCTAATCATGAAACCCGTCGAATCTGTGCAATCGCAGGTCTATAACTCAACACAAGTCTAGTCTCAAGTCGCAACGTAAAATAAAGGAGTTCAATAGGCAAGAGACAACTCGAATAGTACAGTTATAGCCTGGCGGGAACGTAAGTCTACCCGGACATAACATGAATCTAGCTACGCATGGACTCTCATCACCTTGTGCGTACGTAGCCCCCACAACAAGTAGCATATAACAAATACATCACCTAGGAGTAGTTTTCCCCTCACAGAATTAGACATGAGACTGACCTCACTTCGAAATTCCAAAACCGGCTCCAACACCTCTCTAACACCTCAAACCAAAGCTCTTCAATCCAAAACTATTCAAACATGTGTAAACCAATCAAAATATACTCTAATACCCATAATTAATCAATTTAAACAATTTCCAACTCCGCTCGAAAAGTCGTCAAAGTCAACCCTCGGGCCCACATGCCCGAATTCTAAAAATGTTTGAAGATAAACCTTACCCATAACATCACGAATTCAAATATATAATTTATTCCTAATTCCATGTCTAATTTCATGGTCAAAATACAAAAATACCAAATTCTTGATTGTTTACCCAAAATCCCAAATTTTTACTAATTTCTATGTTTAAATCCATATATAAACCATGTATTTAACTTGTAATAGGTGAGAGTCACTTATCTTATGTTGTTTAATGAAAATCTCCCCTTGAAGCTCTCCAAAATTTCCCCAACCAAGTGAAAATAGAAGAAAATGGGCCAAATCCCGTTCAAAATGGAACACACTGCCTAGTGACCTCTCGCACCTGCGGCCACTTGATCGCTTCTGTGTTTCCGCAGGTGCGGCCAAACTACCGCTTCTATGGTTCTTCAGCCCCCCTGCCTTCACATCTACGAACAAGACTCTGCTCCTGCAGAGTTGCACCTTTGACAAAGAATCCGCTTCTGCGGTCTCGCAAGTGCGGCACAAACCTCGCACCTGCGCCTCCAGTCTGCCTCACTCCCTACCGCTTCTGCGATCATTGGGCGGCTTCTGCTATCACGCAGATGCGGGAAAATTTTCGCATCTACGACCACTACCAGTCCTTCCAAAATTCACTTCTACGAATGCTGCTTCGCTTATGCGCTTGCGCATCTGCGATCAATTTCATCGCAAATGTGATGACACCAATGGCTGCCCAAAACCAGCTCTTACCAAAATTTCCAAACAATATGTCAACTATCCGGAATCCACCCGAGGTGCTCGGTACCTTAACCAAATATACCAACACATCCCAAAATACAATACAAACTTAGTCGAAGCCTTAAACCACGTCAAACAACATCAAAATTATGAATCGTGCCTCGAATCCAACTTATAAATTTTTAAAATTCTATATTCTATATCTTATGCCGAAACGTATCAAGTCAATCTGGAATGACTTCAAATCTCGTACATGAGACATAAATGACATAACGAAGCTATTCCAAGGCTCGGAATCCCAAAAGAACATCGATAACATCATAATCCACTTCAAACCAAACTTAAAAAATTTTAAAGCCTTCCAAATGCCAACTTTCCATAATAGGTGTCGAAATGCTCCCGAGTAATCTGATACTCAACCCGAACATACGACCAAGTCTGAAATCATCATGACTTCAAATTATGATTTGGAGGACATTTACTCAAAGTCAAAACTTGGTCCAACTCTTCCAATTTAAAACTTTCGAATTTAGAATTTTCTTTCTAAGTCAACTCCGAACTTTCCGAAATTCAATTCCGATCACACGTACAAGTCATAATACCTAAAGTGAAACTATTCAAGGCCTCAAACTGCCAAACGTTGCGCTAGAGCTCAAAACGACATGTCGTGTCGTTACACTTACCTTTTCATCCCATTGACCTTATTGCAAACTTTATAATAATTTTCGCCAAACCATGAGAAATAAAGAAGAGAGATAGAAGAAGAAATATAAGGAGAGAAAGGGAGAGGAAAAAAAATATACATAAGTTATGGGAGGGGGGGGCGGAGTATAGAGAAGGAGAATAAATTAGAAGTATATTGTTTTAAAATTTGGCTATACAGTGCCAATTGTTATTGGGTTGCTTTTGCCAAAATAATTTATGGTCAATAATTTGTGAATTCCCCTTGTATGTTGTTACACAATGTCAATTTTCCAACGCGAAATAAGTCGAAACTCTAGTTTGTGAAATGATTCTTGCGATTTTCTGTAACAAAAACAGTACGAGCAATATTCTAAAAGGTGAGGGCATGAGGCGGAAAATTTTGTTTAATACGGGGCGATGCGAAAACCTCGAGACAAGGGGGGACGTAAGCTCAACGGATCTTTAATTTTTTAAATTTATGATAAATAATATAGCATTATAACACAAAAAAATTATAAAAGATGTATTAAAAGTTCAAGAAAACTAAAAGAATTAAAAATCTCATAAAAAATAAAATATCTAGCATATTTTATAGGTATAAATAATACAATATCGTTAAAATTTACTATGAAATATAAATTAGCTACAACGCTTTATCGATCAACATTGAAAATCATAATGTCTTAAAAATATTATTAAACTGCATACTTTACATCTTTAAAAGTAAACAGTCAATAAATTTTATCAACACTGTAATTAAAAATATTACTCCTTCATGAGTAAATATAAAATTATTTTTAAATAGTGCTATATAAATGTATGATAAATTTGAGAGACATAAAACTAAGATATGAAGATATAAATTTTGGTTGTCAATATTTAGAAGCAATATTCAAATGATATTCACCCTCATAATTTTTTCAATTAGTACATATGTAATATTAGGGTTCGTTATTTGAGTTATTCACAATTTCATATTCTTATAGATCAAAAGAACTTTAATTATTTATTTGTTAAAGAATTTTGAGCGTTAACAGTACTAATAAGTGAATTCAATACATGATTTGCATGAGAATTATTGGGCGAGCGTTGATCGTTAAGCGTGTTTAGGGTGCACAGTCGGATACTTGGGGCGTAAGTGTAAGGCCTCGTAAAATTTCGCAAAGGAAAAATAATTTTTCGTGGTGCCGAATTGGTTCTTACGTGTTGAACAGTGCGCTAGAAAGTAAAGGAAACTTTTGAGAAGAAAATGCATTTCTGCGGCCCACTATGCGGTCGCAGAATCACTCTACGGATCACATAATGGCTACAGAGTGAGGCCGAGATGGGCAGGCTTGGATGCCATTCTGCGATCGACTATGCAACCGCAGAACTGCTCTGCGGTTCATTATGCGACCGCAGACCCAGGTAGATTTTTGCCAGTTTTGGACACCAATTATGCGACCGATATGCGGACCGCATATCAATTATGCGATCGCATATGCGACCGCAGACCTTGTTCCGCAGCTTCATTTTTGAATTTTTACAATCCGATCCTACTTCGTTAAATAGACATAATGGACCATTTTGGCTAAAATTCTGACATTTTAGAGCGAGAGAGAGTGCCCTAGAGTGAGAAGGTGTTCCTCAATAATTGTTCTTCAATTCTTGCTCAAATCTTAGACGATTAAGAAGAGAAACTCACTAGGTCTTCACCCTAGAGGTAAGATTCTACACGCTAACCTTCAATTTCGAATCTTGTCTAGAATTGGGTAATTAGTAAGATAATATTTGGACATGAGAGTTGTTCATCTTATATGCATGTGTTAGCAAAGGGTGTAAGAAGATTGTTGATCTAAGAATGATAAAGAATAGATTGTGGGATGATGGAATCCTCCATAAAAGGACCTTGAAATATTATGCACACCTAGTATTTGATAAAATGCTCAAATGAGCTAGAACCATGATCATCTTCCTAATTTTAGTTCAATTTGTTATATTTCTAAAATAGATTGAAGTTGCTAAGAATTCCAAAATATTTTAGAGTTTAAGGAATCTCCATTGAGGTATGTTGGCTAAACTCTTCTCTTAGAATTGAATCCCACGATATTCATGTAATTTATGTAAGACCCGAGTGGTTCATTATAAAATTGGCTATTCCGAGTAAGTTTGTGTTGAAAGATATATGTTCAACAAGTATCCTAAATGCTTTATTCATATTATGTTATCAATTGAGGATGTGTTCAAGTATGGGTTGTGCATTAATAATGTTTCAACTTCAAGTCAAGTTCAAACGAAGGAGCTATTATGCCAAATTTTATGAAATATCTCTATGTGCCTTAGACTCTTAATTTCTCATGTGTACTACACACCTTGATTTGAATTGTTGTTGTTGGTGATGATGATGTTGATATTTGAAAGTGAAAAGGTGAGCATGAAATACTAAATACGGCCAATGTGCCAGGAATGATTTTATAATTATAGTCACTAGTTCCAATGAAATGAAAAGATGTGAGGGAAGTATGAAATGCAATGATTGATATAAAAAGGTTGATTTCTCGCATAAGACAGCCTAGCCGATCGGGTTGTGATCAGACGCCATACCACATACATGGTAGTGATTGTGCTGGAAATTGCAATTGAAATTGTGATTGTGGTTGATGTCTCTAATGAGATAGCCTAGCCGATCGGGTCGTGATCGGACTCCGTGCTAAAAATACGGTGGTATTGGTATTATAAACATTGGTATTGTGAATAATGGTATTGTGAACGATGGTATATCGGTACTAAGAATCTCCAATCTGAAAATATGGAAATTTACTTGAAATCTTATGTGGTTCTTAACTTGGTGTTTTGGTATTGTTCGAGGCTTCCATTGATTTTATGATTATTCCTCCTTGTAATATTATTCATTCTATTGAGAGGGTATTTAGTTATATATACTAGTGCTATTCGACGGTACTAACATCCCTTTTACCGGGGGCGCTGCATCTTTAATGGATGCAGGTGGTTCCACAACAGGGGATATTGATTAGTGATAGCTATGCACCCTCTTCCCAACTGACTTGGTGAGCCCCACTTCATTCCGGGGTCATGTATCTTTTGTTCTTTGTGTATTGTGTTTGAGGTATAGCCGGGGCCTTATTGCCAACATTATCATAGTACTCTTCTTTATCTATAGAGGCTCTGTAGACATAGTGTGTTAGATAATAGAACAAGTAATATTTTTCCATGTATTTGTATGTGTTAGAGAAACTGAGCTGTGACTTGTGTTAGAAATCATGCTTAGGCAAATATTGGTATTATTGGGACCTACTAAGGTCATTTCTGCTGTCGAATTGTTTGTTTAAATTGTAACTTCATAGTCAGTCATGTTCATTCATTTCATATCATCTCTTTGTCTCCGTTGCTATTTATTGATTCATCATATTATCATTTTTAGGCTGATTTTCATGACATTGTGAGCC
>AWOL01S0078258.1:0-12394 GCA_000715115.1 Nicotiana otophora | reverse complement strand
AAAGTTTGGGGAATCTAAATTTATGCATTTTAATTGATTTCTTTAGCAATATTTGATATTATTGAGTTGTTTGTGGATAGATACGAGTGGTTTGGAGGTGGATTTTAGAGGAAAAGCAGTAATTGAGCATTGAGTGGCCTTTGGAGCGAGGTAAGTCTTGTGTCTATCCCTGACTTGAGGGAATAGGACTTGTTTGCCTATTTGCTACATGTTTAGATATTGGAGAACAACGTATATGTGAGGTGACGAGTACTTATGCGTTATAGTCGGGTTAAAGCATGCGGGTGGGGGCTTGGTTTCTTGTAATTATAGCTTCCTTTGCTCATGTTATCCATGTTTAGACTAGTATTGTTAAATTGATCGTTCTTATCATGTTTACGGATCTTGTGGTGATAATTGAGTATTGATTTCGAAGTTCAGGTTGGTATTGTGGAACCAAATATTGAAGTAAGGCTTGTACTTGTTATTCTATCTCCCTGTTTTTATTTGTTCATTGCATTATGGTAAGGGAGAGTGTTAATGCACGAAGGGTGATGTCATGCCATGTTGTGAGTATTAATGCACGAAAGGTGATGTCGTGCCATATTGTGAGTGTTAATACATGAAGGGTGATGCTGTGCCACGTTATGAGAGTTAATTCACGAAGGGTGATGTCGTCCCGTATCTATTGATTTATATTGTGAGGCTGAGAGTAAAATCACGAAGGGTGATGCCGTGCAATTTTCTTCATTGTGTTTAATTATTTTCACTGGTTAAAAGCATGTTGACTGTTCTGGTTATCATTTCCGTTGTATCTCCTATATCCTGTGCCCCTTTAGCATGTTCCCCCTCCCGATAGTACATGTTTAGCTGTTACTTTTATTTTCTTGTGCATATACTGTTATCTGCACAGGTTTATTATGTGGGTGTCTTGTCATAGCCTTGTCAATACTCCGTCGAGGTTAGGCTCGACACTTACCAGTACATGGGGTCGGTTGTACTGATACTGCACTATGTACTTCTTGTGCAGATTTTGGTACCGGTCCTAGCTGATCGTGAGGCTTAGCATCTTGGATTTGCTGCCAGGAGACCCAAGGTAGATCTGCTGGGGTCCGCAGACCCTAGAGTCTCTTCCTAGTTTTTTTCATTTACTGTTTTCTTACTTCAAAATAGTGTATTTTTCCTTTTCAGACTATGTTTGTAGTAAATCATAATAGCTCGTGAGTTGTGACTCTAGATCCGGGTGGTAGTAATTAATGAAGTTTTTATATTATTCCGCACTCGTTGTATTCCATTTTAGCTTATTTATTGTTATTTACTGAATTGAATAAGGACTGGCTTAATAATTTCCCTAACGTCGGCTTGCCTAGCAAGTGGAATGTTAGGCGTCATCACAGTCCCGACGGTGGGAATTCCGGGCCGTGACACCCACAGGGCAATTTTTGAGTGTAATTTCGGAAATTGTAGGGAAAATTAGTATTTTGATATGGAACTAATTCCTATAATTTGTGTTGACTGAATCAAATTAATTGTGACTAGATTTGAGCCGTTCGGAAGTTGATACGCGCAGAATGGAATTTCTGGAGCATTGTTTAGCTTGCTCGACATTGGATTCGGCTTGTTCGAGGTAGGTAACTCTTCTAAACTTGGAGCTGAGGGTATGAACCCTGATTATACGTGTGAATTGTTTGAAGGTGACACACATGCTAGGTGACGGCGTATGGGCATGCACCGTAGAAATTGAGACTCAGTTGATTCAGTAGAGCTGTATAGTCAATTAACTTGTATTTTTCCATGTATTTTTATGTGTTAGAGAAACTGAGTTGTGACTCATGTTAGAAATAATGCTCAGGCAAATGTTGGTATTGTTGGGACCCACTGAGGTCAGTTCTGCTGTCGAACTATATGTTTAAATCATAGTTTCGTACTCAGTCATATATATTCATTACATATTATATCTCAGTCTCTGTTATTATTTATTGATACATCATATCATCATTTTTGGCTAGTTTCATGACATTGTGACCTTAGAGACTGGAGAGATTGATGAGTGAGTGAGGCCGAGGGCCTGATTTTTGAGATATTGATACTATAGCACGTGAATTGTCCGTACGGATCTAGATATTGATATTGTAGCGCGTGAGTTATCCGTGCAGCGCATGAGTTATCCGTGCAGCACGTGAGTAATCCGTGCAGCACGTGAGTAATCCGTGCGGATTCATATATTGATATTATAGCACGTGAGTTGTCCGTGCAACACGTGAGTTGTCCGTGTGGATCCTGATATTTATACAATAGCACGTGAGATTTTCGTGCAGCACGTATGTTGTCTGTGCGATTTATAGCGCTTGGACTGAAGGAGCCCCTCCGGAGTCTGTACACACCTCCAGTGAGCGCAGGTACCTACTGAGTACGAGTGCCGAGTGTCGAGCGATTGGGAGGATTGAGTGACTGTGAGGAATGAGTGACTAGGAGGACTGAGTGAATTGATACTCTGAGAGTATGCATATGGTTTTATTACTGAGTTGCATCGCATTGACTTGCACACTTGACATACAGGCATAGAGATGCATTTTTCCTCATGCTGTACGATATTGCGTCATTCATGACTTCACATACTCATTGACATGTAGGCATAGAGATGTATTTTCCTCATGCCATTTGAAAATGAAACATCTTATCTGTTGTTGAAAAGGTTTTGGGAAAATCACAGTTTTACAAAACGTACTCATATTTTGGTGATTTCGGTAAAAGATTCAGGTTTTCACTTATATACTTGAAAAGCAAGCCTATTTTTCTGGAACTGTGAATGAGCTGAGCATTTTATCTCTGAGCTACTTCTTTTATTACTTCTATTATGTTGTAATGAATTGTTGTTGGCTATTGGTGTTGGACCCTGACCTTTGTTCCAGCTCGTCATTACTTTCAACCTAAGGTTAGGTTTGTTACTTATTGAATACATGGGGTCGGTTGTACTCATACTACACTTATGCACCTTGTGTGCAGATATTGGATGTTGATGTTGTTATGATCGACGGGAGCTGGATTTGAAGAAGTACCTGTGTTCCGGTCTAAGCTGCCTTTTGTTCATGGTAGCCTTAGATTTATAAAAAATTATTTATGTATATTTCAAACAGATGATGTATTTATTTCATACCAACTTTGTAAATTCTAATCTTAGAAGCTCATGATTTGTAAAACCAGTCCTTGGGGAGTGTATTAGAGCCAGTTAAATATTAATTGAATTGGATTTTTGTTAATTGGCTTACCTGGCAGGTTGGGTTAGGTGTCATCACGACTAGGTAGATTTTGGGTCGTGACAGGTTGGTATCAGAGCTCTAGGTTCATAGGTTCTACAAGTCATGAGAAAGTGTCTAGTAGAGTCTTGCGGATCGGTATAATGACGTCCATACTTATCTTCGAGAGGCTACAAGGCATTTAGGATAATTTCCCATCTTTCTTTCTTTATCGTGCGGAATTGATTCAGCTTGAAACATAACTCTTTGAATTCCTTCCGTGCATTCGTGTGCGCATGTGAGCACTTGGTATCAGATGTGCATCGTCGACTTGTGATTCCATGAATGAGGTTTGAGATGTGTATTCTGTATTTTGGTGATTGGCCAATCTGGAGGACTTGAGGCCAGGTTTAGTCTACAGCTTAGGCTCGGTAGCTTCAGTTGTGTGAACTTGTACATTTTGACTCATATGTCTGGTAGTGTCCCTATAAGTAGAATTTGTTGCTCGATGAGCGGTTGAATAGCTATATGATGAGCATGACTTGACTGCAAAATGTGTTCAGATGGTTTGATTATGACGAGAATAGTTTTCTTGAGATGTAAAAAAAAAGGTCATTAGGTGCTTGGTGTCTGTCATGATTTGACATATAGTCTCGAGTATGAATGTGTTGACGGATCTTTCATGTTGTTTAATTATAGAGTGAAGTAGATTTTCATGTCTTGTTAATGAGTTTAGACTTAGGGAGATTAAGTGATCGCGTAGTGATTGCAGCTACGAAAGGGTATATCAAGATGCCAATTTTAGGCAAAACATGTGGGTTATCTCATGCAAAGTAATCTACGAAGGTGTACCCCTTATAATGTTGAGCGGAGAGTTTCTTTTCTACCAGCGGGGTGTATGTGTTGAGATTGTAATTTGAATCTAGTTGAGAAAGTTGACTTGACTGTCAAGAGAAATAAATGCGAGCTTAGAGGATGATTGAGATATTTTATGGTTGGTGTTGCATGAGCTTGAGAAGAATTTCCGTTGAACTGACTGCGGTATTATGGCAGTAATAGACTATGGATATTATGAGTTATGGAATGTTTTGTTCTATGGCTTTGAGCCAAGTGGGGGAGTCTGCTATCACCGATTTGAACGGTTATGTATTGTATTGGTTTTGGTCTGAGGCATACTTGTGGATTAGTTATGACTTGCAGAGGTTGAGATGAAGGATGAGTCGAGTAAGGAAATTTTTGGATACGGGTTATATTGCACTTTATGAGTATATGAAAATCACGGAATGAGTTGAGTTGTTATTCGTGATAGATGTAGTGTGCACGGTGTATGAATTTGCTCGGTTGCGTTAAGGCATGATTACTTCTTTGGGGTGTTGTTGTGCTAATTGATCATAGGCAGTTCAACCCGTTTGGGCAGTGCAATTGATATTTGAGCAGAATGGATGACTCTCGAGAAAGTTCTAATGGATTCAAGATTAATATACAGCAACTTAGAATATTTGGCGGATTTGTATATGGTTAGAATCAGAGATTCAAGTTGGATGGTGTCAAGACTTGTGGCATATTTTTTTTTATCATTATGGATTTTATACTTCGCTATCAGGGAGGTGAATGAAATGGCCTTAGACTCAAATAAGGTAATTTCAGAGGGGGCGTTTCGTTTGTGGTACTTATGGGGTGCTTAAGAAGAATACAATGGCTTATGGGCCTTAGGGCGATGTCGTTTTATGTTAGGATGTCTTTTAGTGAGATTTGTGTAAATATTGTAGTGTTCTGACAAGGAGAAGTGTCAACTTGAGGGTAATTCAGAAGAAACTCGGGGAAAATAAGATAACTGGTAGTAGGCTAGACCAGTATGGTAATGGCATGCTCGGTTCTTTTGGGTAATTATGATGTGGTAAGGTTCTACAGATATTTTGGCGGCAATATTCTTGGGTTTGGTGACATGTGTGGCTTGGTCAAGTTAGATGAATTTAGTTCTGATAGCTTGGTTATGTGCAAATGGGTTTTGAAGAGTTCTCGATAGTTTCTACCATGATTTGTACCGGATATTTTCTACCGGTGTGGGGAACGTGTTCTGTATTGTGATTTTCTCCTGGAATGAAGCAAATGAAAGGTTTCTAACTAATCGGATATGTAATTTACTGGTAACTCAGAGTTGATAATGAGATTCTCGTGCTTGTCACATGATGGCATAATAGATGGGGTGTGCTGTGTGGGATTAATATTTACATGTACAAGGTGGCAGTTCAATCTTGAAGGGAAGGTTATGAATTTTGGACAAAATGGTTAGTTTCCGATATTTAGAGGAATGTTGTAACTGCTCGGTAATCCCTGAGAAGGGTGCGCATTTCAGAAAGCGCATTGTGTTTTGACTTACGGATGTTCATCGGTATTGCGGTACTCACCTGGTTGATAGACTGTTGATACTCAAATTGTTGAATATGGCACGAAAGAATTATGAAAGTATTCCTCGTGGGATGATTGTGCATGAAAGATGTGTTAGTCATTATAGTGCTGAAGTTTGGATCAGTTACAGTAATTCATGTGTTCGATGAATTTGGAGACTGTGAGTTATCAGAAGCATATTATTTCGGGTTGCGGCCTGTTTGAAGTGAGTATTTTATTTAAACTCAGTGGAGGCACTAGTTGCGTTAATTATTCTCAATAGCTACGCACTATGAGTGCGCATATGTATGGGGTTTGAGCCCATGTGCGGGCATCAGGGCAAGTATTCATACTCGGAAGAATGCCTAGGCTATAATATGCCTAGAGTTGACTGTTAAGCATACAGTTACAGTGTTTCTCGTATTCGTAACTTTATTGAGAACTACCTGGGCTATACCTGAGGTTACAAAGACGCTAATTCCCTGAATAAACTTGGTAGTTGCTATTTCTGCGTTAACTTGCCAAATTGAGTTGTGATAGCACACTTTGCACATGCCTACTCTATGGCGTGTTATTTATACCAGTCCAGGAGCATAAGAGTCGTATTTCATTTATCACATACATGTATACTTATTTGACTGCTCCTGTATGATATGCTTGGACCGGAGGCCTGTGACCGTGTTGTGTGGTTGATGTTAATGTAAGCTCTAGAAGAGTTGGTTACCATTATTAGATTCGTGTGTCTTGGTTCTACTATATATGATGAGCTTATAGCATTTCAGTTGTGGTGGTGCTTGATGAACTAGCAATAGGGTTTTCTTCTTTGAGATATTTTTTATTTTTGGGTACACGGATTGCGCAGTTGTGGCTTGATTTATATTGGTGTGGCATGTCTGTGGGATAGTTGTGTTTAATAATATATGGTCATTGGACCTAGAATGGGTACTATTAGGTTTGATTACGATATATTTGGGAGGATGACATTGAAAGTCGGCTTAGACAGTGATTATGGTTCTGGTTGGGGCAAGAGAGCTCCATAACTTGTTGATCTGATAAGGGGTTATGAGATTCCGCATATTTTTTTTATTATCAGCAGTGTGCGAAGGTTTTGGAACGAGGTTTGGCTAGATATGGGGTTTAATACTAGTACTTGGTTGGTTTGAAGTAATTACTGTGATCAGGAATGGTGTTTCGAGCATGCGAGTTGTGTAGTATGTTATGTGATTATATATGGGGTTATGGCTATAGCTTGATATAACTTGTTTAGACTTATACAGGGTGTAGATATGAGATTCGATTTTTGAAAAGGATTCTGGATGTTAGAAATTGGGCTCCAAGTTTTTGGACTAAAGTTAAAATAATAATCTTCATTTATGTTGTATTGTCATGCCTATATGGAATAGGGTGGCGTGGGATCACCCCCGGGTACGTGCGTGATAAGATGGAATAGTGATTTTATAGCTTGGAAACAACTCTTGGCACGTTCAAGGACGAACGTATGTTTAAGTGGGGGGAGAATGTAACGACCCGGCTGGTCGTTTTGAGTATTACAGCCCCGCTCCCCCATTTACTACTTAATTTGTGCTTTACAACTGTTATGTGACTTGCTGGGGTAATTGGTTTGGGTCCGGTGAGGTTTCAGAATGAATTGATACACTTAGTCTTAAGGATGAAAGCTTAAATTAAAAAGGTTGACCGGATGTTGACTTATGTGTAAACGACCTCGGAATAGAGTTTTGATGATTCTAATAGCTTCGTGTGGTGATTTTGTACTTTGGAGTGTGTCCGAAAAATTATTTGGAAGCCCATAATTAAATTAGGATTGAAATGGCTAAAATAGAAAATTAAGTTTGGAAGTATGACCGGGGAGTTGACTTTTTGATATCGGAGTCAGAATCTAGTTCTGAAAATTTTCATAGGTCTGTTATGTTATTTATGACTTGTGTGAAACATTTGAGGTCAATCGGATTTGATTTGATAGGTTTCGGCATCGGATGTAGAAGTTGGAATTTCTTAGTTTCGTTAAGCATGAATTGGGGTATGATTCGTGGTTTTAGCATTGTTTGATGTAATTTGATGTTTCAACTAAGTTTGTATCGTATTTTAAGACTTGTTGGTATGATTGAATGAGGTCCCGAGGGGCTCGGGTGTGTTTTGGATCACTGGTTAAGAAACTAGTTAAGTTAAGAATTTGGAGTTTGACCATGGTCAATATCGGGTCAAGATGACCTCTTTTCGGTGTTTTGAGTGCGCGAGCAGGTTCATAGCGTGTTTTATGATTGAAACGCATATATGGTTTGTGTCCGGGAGGTTCCGAATGAGTTTTGAGTACTAAACGAAAATTCTTTCGTTGCTGATTTTCTGGTTTAAAATAATTACAATATTGTCATTTTTTTTATCCCTTAAATTTTCAGACTTCATTTAAATCTTCAAAATATCATATCTCCCTCAATTTAAGGCCAAATTGGGTGATTAAAAAGCATAACTTGACTGAAATTTCACAAGGACTCTATTGGTGGCATCAAAAGAGAGTTTTTAGATTCTTTGGCACACAAAACGAGATAGACTAACTGGGCAAAAAATATTTAATATCAAGGGTTTGTTCTTTTTCTATTTTTGACGAATTGAAGCTCGGGGAGAGGCGATTTTCGGGAGATTTTCAAGGAAAATAGCAGGGTAAGTGTTCTTAACTCAATAATTATTAGATTACCCGAATCCATGGTTGTTTTTAACATTTAATTGGCCCTTTTGGTTTAATTTGAGGATTTGTGGGTCGACTTGATGTTGGAATTTGGTAAAATTGGTATGGTTAGACTCGTGGTTGAATGAGCATTCATATTTTGTAACTTTTATCAGGTTCCAAGATGTGGCCCCCACGGGCTAGTTTTTAGTGTAATTTCGGAATGTTTAGGGAAAATTAGTATTTTGATATGGAACTATTTCCTATAATTTGTGTTGACTGAATCAAATTAAGTGTGACTGGATTCGAGGCGTTCGGAAATTGATACATGCAGAATGGAATTTCTGGAGCATTGTTTAGCTTGCTCGACATTGGATTCGGCTTGTTCGAGGTACGTAACTCTTCTAAACTTGGAGCTGAGGGTATGAACCCTGATTATACGTGTTATGTGAATTGTTTGGAGGTGACACACATGTTAGGTGATGGGCGTGTGGGTGTGCACCGTAGAAATTGAGACCCAGTTGATTCTGTAGAGCTGTATAGTTAATTAACTTGTATTATTCCACGTATTTTTATGTGTTAGAGAAACTGAGTTGTGACTCATGTTAGAAATAATGCTTAGGAACATGTTGGTATTATTGGGACCCACCGAGGTCAGTTCTGTTGTCGAAGTATATGTTTAAATTATAATTTCGTACTCGGTCATATACATTCATTGCATATCATATCTCAGCCTCTGTTGTTATGTATTGATACATAATATCATCATTTTGGGATAGTTTCAATACACTGTGAGCCCGAGATATTGATGACTGAGTGAGGCCGAGAGCCTACTTTTTGAGATATTGATACTATAACACGTGATTTGTCCGTACAACACGTGATTTGTGCGTGCGGATCCAGATATTGATACTATAGCACATGAGTTTTCCATGCAGCACGTGAGTTGTCCATGCAGATCCAGATATTGATACTATAGCATGTGAGTTGTTTGTGCAGCACGTGAGTTGTCCGTGCAGCATGTGAGTTGTCCATGCGGATCCATATATTTATACTATAGCACGTGTGTTGTCCGTGCAGCACGTGAGTTATCCGTACAATTTATAGCGCTTGGGCAGAAGGAGCCCCTCCGGAGTCTGTACACACCCCCAATGAGCACATGTACCTATTGAATGCAAGTGCCTAGTGCCGAGTGCCGAGCGATTGGGAAGATTGAGTGACTGTGAGGACTGAGTGACTGGGAGGACTGAGTGAATTGATACTCTGAGAGTATGCATATGGTTTTATTACTGAGTTGCATCGCATTGACTTGCTCACTTGACATACAGGCATAGAGATACATTTTTTCTCATGTTGTACGATATTGCGTCATTCATGACTTCACATACTCATTGACATGTAGGCATGGAGATGTATCTTCCTAATGCCATTTGAAAATGAAACATCGTATCTATTATTGAAAAGTTTTTGGGAAAATCACAGTTTTACAAAACGTACTCATATTGTGGGGATTTCGGTAAAAGATTTAGGTTTTCACTGATATACTTGAAAAGCAGGCCTATTTTTCTGGAATTGTGAACGAGCTGAGCATTTTATCTCTGAGCTACTTCTTTTATTACTTCTATTATGTTGTTATGAACTGTTGTTGGCTATTGGCGTTGGACCCTAACCTTTGCTCCAGCTCATCACTACTTTCAAACTAAGGTTAGGTTTGTTACTTATTGAGTACATAAGGTCGGTTATACTCATACTACACTACTGCATCTTGCGTGCAGATATTGGATGTTGATGTTGTTGTGATCGACGGGAACTAGATTTGAAGTTGTACTTGTGTTCCGGTCATAGCTGCCTTTTGTTCATTGTAGCCTTAGATTTATAAAAATCTGTTTATGTTTGAACAGATGATGTATTTATTTCATACCATCTTTGTAAATTCTAATCTTAGAAGCTCATGACTTGTACTACCAATCCTTGGGGAGTGTATTAGAGTCGGTTAAATATTAATTGAATTGGATAGTTGTTAATTGGCTTACCTGACGAGTTGGGTTAGGTGCCATCACGGCTAGGTAGTTTATGGGTCGTGACACCATATGACTATAACCTTAGTCAATGGACTTATATGGTTGCTATGAATAACTAGTGGCCGATACGTATGACCTTAATAAATGAAATTATATATTGGTTATTATATAAACGGTCAATATAACTATGAATCATAACGATATAATTAGCAGAGGCCATAAGACTATAACCTTAGTCAATGGACTTATATGGTTACTATGAATAACTAGTGGTCAATACGTATGACCTTTGTAATGACACAACCGATCATTTTGACCTTTAGAACCTTGTTCCCTAAAATAAAACGTCCCGTATGTGATTTTAATAATTTATGACTTGCAGGGATGGTTGGTTCGGGATTTGGAAGTGTTTGGGTTGAAATCGGAACACTTGGTTCCTTAAGTTGGCTTTAAAAGGCCAAGTTTGATTTCGGTCAATATTTTGATAAAACGACTCCGAAATAGCATTTTGACAATTCCAACAGCTCCGTATGGTAATTTTGGACTTAGGAGCGTGTTCGGAATTTTATTTAAAAGTTCATAGTTAAATTAGGCGTAAAATGGCTAAAACAAGAATTTATGTTTGGAAAATTTAAGTCCGGAGTCGGAGCCCAGTTCTGAAAATTTTCATAGCTCCGTTATGTCATTTATGACTTGTGTGCAAAATTTGAGGTCAATGGGAATTGATTTGATAGGTTTTGACATCGAATGTAGAAGTTGGAAATTCTAAGTTTCATTAATCTTGAATTGGAACATAATTCGTGGTTTTAGCGTCGTTTTATGTGATTTAAGATTTCAAATAAGTTCGTATGATGTTTTACGACTTGTTGGTATATTTGGTTGAGGTCCCGAGTGCCTTGGGTGAGTTCGGATGGTTAACAGATCAAAAATTGGACTTAAAAAGCTGCTGCAATTTTTCTTTCTGCTGGATATTCTAGGTTGTGATCGAGCCTAGATATCGAGCCCAGGGTCGACGGCCTGAGTCGAAACCAGGGACGAGGCTCAATATCGAAGCCACGATCGAAGGTCCAGCTCGAGGGCCATGATCAAACGCAAAGCTCGAGGGCCAGGATCAAGACCCAAGATCGAGGGTCACAATCGAAGGCTCAGGCTCGATACCATGATCGAGGCTATGATCGAAGGACCAGGCTCGATGCCATAATCGAGGCCATGATCGAGGTCCAGTCTCGAGCCTGTGATCGAAGCCAAGATTGAGGCCTAGGCTCGAGGGCCATGATCGAATCCACGATCGAGGCTCAGTTTCGAAGGCTGTCTGGGTAGTTTTATAAAAAGAGGGCATTCGTCCCATTCGCCATTTTTAACAAATTGGAGCTTGAGCAGAGGCAATTTTGGATACTTTTTCAAGGAAAGACATAGGGGTAAGTGATTCTAACTCGGATTTAGTTTATATACACAAATATATCATTGTTTTCACCATTTAATTAGTGTTTTGAGATTGAAATTTGGGACATTTTTGAAATCTCATAGAAATTAGTTTTTGAGATTTCGGTATCGATTCGGAGTCGGATTTGAGTGAAACTGGTATGGTTGAACTCGTAATTGAATGGGTTGTCAGATTTCTTAACTTTTGCCGGATTCCGAGATGTGGGCCCCACGGACGAATTTTAATTAATTTCGGATTTTTATTGAAAAATATAGTATTTTCTTATGAAATTGATTCCTATAATTGTTAGTGATTGTATCGCATTATTCTTGGCTAGATTCAAGCGAGACATAGTTGGATAATCGTGAAAATTGCCTTCTATTGGATTAAATTGGAGCAAGACGAGGTAAATCTCTTGTCTNTAAATTAGGCGTAAAATGGCTAAAACAAGAATTTATGTTTGGAAAATTTAAGTCCGGAGTCGGAACCCAGTTCTGAAAATTTTCATAGCTCCGTTATGTCATTCATAACTTGTGTGCAAAATTTGAGGTCAATGGGAATTGATTTGATAGGTTTTGACATCGAATGTAGAAGTTGGAAATTTTAAGTTTCATTAATCTTGAATTGGAACATAATTCGTGGTTTTAGCGTCGTTTTATGTGATTTA
>AWOL01S0078255.1:0-12169 GCA_000715115.1 Nicotiana otophora | reverse complement strand
GCTAAAACACGAATCATACCCCAATTCAAGCTTAATGAAACTAAGAAATTCCAACTTCTACATTCAATGTCGAAACCTATCAAATCAAGTCCGATTGATCTCAAATTTTTCACACAAATCATAAATGAAATAACGAACCTATTTCAATTTCTAGAATCGAATTCCAACCCCCGATATCAAAAGGTCAACTCCCCGGTCAAACTTCCAATCTTAAATTTCCTATTTTTTCCATTTTAAGCCTAATTTAACTACGGACTTACAAATAATTTTTCGGACACACTCCTAAGTCTAAAATCACCCAATGGAGCTAACAAAACCATAAAAACTCCATTCTGGAGTTGTTTAATCATAGATCAACATCCGGTCAATCATTTTAACTTAAGCTTTCAACCTTAAAACTAAGTTCTCATTTCATTCTGAAATCACTCCGGACCCGAACCGACTACCCCGACAAGTCACATAACATATATAAGGTATAAAATGAGCAGTAAATGGGGGAACGGGGCTATAACTCTCAAAATGACTGGCCGTGTCATTACACAAAAGATACATGACCCCGAAATGAAGTGGGGCTCACCAAGTGAGCTGGAAGAGGGTGTACCACTATCACTGATCAATGCCACTTGTTTGTTTAACTCTAATTCCTTAAGTGTGTGTTTTGAGCTCGTCAAATTTTAGCATCGTTACCGGGGATTGGCAATTAATAATATTTGAAACAGTTTGTAGTGCAAATTCAGGATTTTTTATATATTTAATTTTTTTTTGTTTCTTTTTACGGTTGGTGTTCTTTGACTGTGCACATGTTACAAGCTAAGATTGGTGCATGACTCGAACTTCTACGAAGGAAGTGCTACCATACGAGCTAGAAATTGAAAAACAATTGCCACTGCTGAGGAAGAAAAAAAATCTTACCGAGACATCAGAAAAGATTGGGCAATCCTTAACCAAAAAGCTTATGGATGGAAACAATAAGGATAATGTAGATTTGGCTGAGAGAGAAGCAGTCCAACGAAGAGAACAAGCTACACGGGATGCTAAGGAAGCAACTATTAGAGATGCACAGATTATCTACGAAGAAGATAAGGGTCGGAGAATTTCTTAAAAATAACCCTTGGCTGCAGACCAGTTGGGAAATATAGCTTCCTTGTCTAGGAGACCAATTGGAGATTATGCTAGACCGGTCTACAATCAAGGTTAATCAAGTTTTAGACCACTTTTAATTGCAGCAAACATTTTCGAGTTAAATCAAGGGTTGCATCAAATCCTTCAAAATTGTTGTGTCTGCAGAGGGAAGCCAAACAAAGATCCAAACACACATCTAATGGACTTCAAGGAGATTATGAATACCTTTCAATACAATGGTGTGTCACAAGATGTAGTGTATCTAAGGGCATTCCCCTTTTCTCTTAAAGATGATGCAAAGCAATGGCTTCGAAGCTTATCCACGGGACAATTAGAGCATGGGAAGAGATGACCAGAAAATCCTTGATAAATATTTCTCCCCAGCTAAGACGAGCAAGTTTAGAAGAGAAATCCATAACTTCTGTCAGAAAGAGAATGAAATAGTTTTTGAAGCATGGGAGAGGTTTAAGGAGATTGTTAGAAAGTGTCAACATAGCGGAATTGAATTCTGGATGCAACTCCAGGACTTTTGGGATGGATTGACACCGGCCTCACGTAGAACATTGAGCAACACAGATGGAGGCCTGTTGATGAAGAAGACTCCAAAGGAGATAGTTACAACACTTGATGAGTTATCTGATGATGCTAATCAGTAGCCCTCTGAGAGTGCGAAAAGAAGAAGATCAACTGGTGTTCACCAGGTTGATGCTAACACATATGTGCAGATGCAACTCGATGCTATGTCCAAAGAGATAAAGAAGCTGACCATAACCTCGATACAAAGTGAGACTCACGCAGCTTGTGATATATGTGGAAGAGGACACCCTACTCATAAGTGTCAAGCCTCAAATGAGGAAGTAAATATTGTGGGAAACTATAATTTCAATGCAATGGGTTAGAGGCACCCTATTTTTCATGGAGTTCACCAGGAGGTACTGCGAATGCTTGGTAGCAAAATAACTCCAGACCGTAGGGACAAGGAGCTCCAGCATACCAAAATAAGCAAAGGCAGTAATTTCGGCCTCAATAGTCCATGCAACCTGGTCTAGATGATCTAATGAAGGCTTTCACTATCAAAACATATGAGATACTGGACGCTCATGGAGCAGCTATCAAAGAATTGGGCACTGGTTTGCAAAACTTGGATACAAGTGGGACAGATTGCAACAATATTATCCGAGAGGGTTTCAGGAACACTCCCCGCTGATACTGAGAGAAATCCCAAAGAAACAGTGAATGTTGTGACCTTGAGAAGTGGGAAACTGTTGAAGGATCCCACCCCAATCCAAAAAGATGTGATAATTGCAAAAGAAAGTGGGGATCAGCTGAAAAATGATGATGACAAGAAGAAGAAAGGCCCAATGAAAACTGAGAAGAAGAAGAAGATGAAGGTTGAAAAATCGAGAAGGGAGGAACCTGAGAAGAGCGAGCATATGCCTGCTTTACCTTTCCCTCAAAAGCTATATAGAGAAAAGCTGGACAAGCAGTTTGAGAAATTTCTAGATGTGCTAAAATAGGTTCATGTGAACTTTACATTCACAGAAGTGTTCTCACAAATGCCTGCTTACGCCAAATTCTTGAAGGAAATCCTGAGGAAAATAGAGGAGACCTCGGTGGTAAATCTCATAGAGCATTGCAGTGCGATCTTGCAAAATAAGCTCTCACAAAAGTGTGGAGATCCAGGAGTTTTACTATATATTGCTCATTAGGGGCTATAAAGTTTGATAAGTTTTTATGTGATTCTGGTGCATCAATTTACTTAATGTCTCTATCTATTTATAGAAAACTGGAGAAGGAGATTGGAGAGATAAGGTCGGTGCCAATATCTTTGCAGTTGGCAGACCAAACAACCTTAATACCTTAGGGGATAGTGGAAAATGTGTTAGTTCGTATTTCATGTGGACTTTATAGTGGTGAATATGGAGGAAAACAAGGAGCCCCCTTCATTCTAGGAAGACCATTTTTAGCGCCGAATAGAGATATATTGGATATACACGAGAGAAAACTCATGCTTAGAGTGGGTGAGGAAACTGTGATGTTTAAGATGTATATAGAAAAGGGGCACAAAAGGAAAAACCAGTTGCGAGTGTTGAGTGAAAGTGAAGGGGTCAAAAGAGAAGGTTGCACTAGGTGAGAAAGATAAGTGTGGGGTGTACCCCAAGAAGGATGAGAAGAAGTTGTCTGGATGGATGTGCGCATATGTTCGAAGGCGAGGAATAGAGCCCGACTTTGACTCAGATCCTGACTAGATATTCAGGGAAGTTTTCTTTACCTTATGCTTTTTAATTGTGTATTATGGGGACATGCCACAACTTAAAGTGGGGTGGGGGATATTTTTATGTTGTATGTATATGTGTTAGTTTTGTTAGTTGTAGTAGTTATAAGTAATTGAAAAAGAAACATAAAAATTGTGGATATCATCGACAGGTTTCTTGAGGGACTAAAGTCGAAAGGAAAATGACAAAAAGATTTTCTTTTTTAGGTAGTGTAATAATTTTCCCTTGGTATTTCTTTGTCCCGCATTTGTTTTTCAAGGGTTTTGTTTGAACCGGGTATAGTTATTTTGTTTTTTGTAGAGTAGTTGAAAACCTTGTGCTATGATTTGAATTGAAGGCAATATCTCTTAACTTTATTATGCCTTGAGAATAGTAAGTATTTTAGTTGTCACGCTTAGGCTCATTTTTTGACTATTTTATAAGTACCTTAAATTATTTGAATTTAACTCTACTTAACTGCTTTGACTAGACTATCATGATGAGTCTGATCCTGAGTGAGTTATGTGCCATGTGTGTGTGAGGTTTTGTGTTATTTTGTGCATTGAATTTGATGTCTATAACTTGCCATGTGTATTTGCAAAGCAAAATAGTAGTTTTTCACAGTCTTGGAAGTGATTTAGGCGTGTCTTTGTTGAGTCAGTTATATGCTATTACCCACCTAATTGTTATTTATATTAATTAACCCCATTGACCTTGTAATCCTATTTCTTTGGCAACCACATCACAAGCCTTATCCATTTGTTTGAATTGACCATTTATTTGATCCTTGTACCTCTCGTGAGCACTTGAATTTGATATGAACTTTGTAAAAGTTGAAGTGCGGGGTGGTTGGTTTGGATTTTGAGTGGAACTAATGAAATAAGGAGAAAGGTACAATGTTTTGAAAAAGTAAGAGCCACTTGAATTGAAAAAGAAAAAAACCTATATTGTTGTGCAAAATATTCCTTGATAGTAGTAACTCTTGATGTACTTGTGCTTAAAGAAGTAGGGAGTTAATGTGTATTGATGTGAAGGTGGAGTTATGGTTTGACATAAGTGTGGGGTTATGAATTGTTAATGTATATGTATTAAAGTACTGAGGGAGGTGTAGTCACTCTTATATCTAAATATATCCTACCCATCCCACAGCCTACATTACAACCCGTTAAAGTCCTACTTGTTCCTTGACTGAATGATCTCAATTAGTAGAGTAGTACACTACGGGCAAGCCTATGGTACGCCATTTGTGGCATATGATTGTTATTTCTGAGAGTGAGTGAGATCTTTCTATCTTGAGTTCCTAATTTTTCTTAATATCTATTATGTGTGGAACTACTCTCTATTGTTATGTGAGGGCACTTGATTCATGTAGTAAAGGTAATGCTTGACCTCTATGTTAGAGTAAGTGAGCGGGTTATAAATAATGCATGGTGATTTTGAGTCAATTCTTGAGGCGAGGATGTTACGTTAGAATGATTAATCTATTTTTAAATATTCTTGGTCTGATGAGTTAGGAGAGTTGTTTAAAAAGGTTGTGTCTAAATGAAGTATAGTCTGATTGCTCGAGGACGAGCAATGGTTTAAGTATGGGGTGTTGATGGTAGGCTATAATCTCATGTTTAGTCACTTATTGCACTTTAATTTACTGCACTTTACTTGTTTTGAGATTTAATTGGTAGTATTTTGAACTTATTGCTTATTTTATGCCTTGTAGGAATGATTTCGAGTTATGTAGATGTTGTGGAACTAATTCTAGCTATTTGGAGCATTGAAGTCTGAGTAAAAATCCAAACGATTAAGCCAGGATCGTGTTCGGGATCGAGCATTACTTCTGGATGTCAAAAATCAAGGAAGAAGCAACAACTGAAGAAATGCGCTAGTGCGATACACTGGGCGACGCAGCAGTGTAATTTTGTGTCAGGAATTGACAAAGTTCAAAGGATAGGTTTCTATGGTCTGACAAGAAAAAACACTAATGCTACGCACCCTGCTACACATAGTGCGACACATGAAAAGCAATAAGTTTTCAAGTTTTCCTGTTTCGTCTAGGAAAGGGTGATTTCATTTGGGCACGACCCTACTTGGTGTAAATACATGGATAAATATTATTTTCTGGAATTTTAACATACTTTAGACCTAAGGAAGCTAAGAAGGAGTGGGAGGAGTAAAAGCACAAGGATTTCATCATTCCTTCCTCACTCAAGACCCGAGTTTGGTTTGAATTTATGTTTTCCTATACTTTTATTATATTTGTGATGCATTACTCCATATCTATAGAGTAGTTCTCTTTAGAGTTTGATTGATTTGGTGTATTGATGATTGTTTATAGATTATAACTCAAGTTTTATATATTAAAGCATTTTTGGATGATTTAACTGTTGCATCTATATTCACTTGTTCATGTAATCGAGATAGGCATAACTTGTGATATCTTTGCATTATATTGTTAGTTGAGTTCATATATTTTTCCTAGTAATCGAAAGAGGCTAGTTGAATCGTTGATTAAACCTAGTTAGAGAATAATAGAAAGAGGTTTTTGCTAAAGACCAATCCACTATGCATTCTTGCATATCCTCACGTGCTTAAATTGGTACATCTCGTGAGGTTGAGACTTAATCGAGAGAGGAGTTTCTACTAATTGTTTGAACTAATAATTGAGTGAATTCAAGAGACTCACTTGAACATTAAAAGTGAATTATCTAGAGTTAGATCGCAAACAATCATCTTGCACCTATCCTATCACCCCCTATTTTCTCCCACTGATAACTTCCTTGCTTATCTTTGTTTTGATTGTCATTAGTCAATAGCTTTAGACTCTTAGTTAATTTTAGTTATTAATCATATAAATCTCAATTATTGATTCTCCTGGATAGCAATCAAGAAAGAAACTATGAAAATATTGTTTAATGCAAATCCTTGTGCATACAATATTATATTACACAATCTTTGACTAGCGAGCATAATTTAAGTGTGTGTTTCGAGCTCGTCAACTTACGCAAACATTCGGGCATTCAATTCTAAGAGAGAAGTTTAGCCAACATACCTCACATCGAGCTTTCCTTAAATTACTACAATGTTCCGGAAATCCTAACAATCCCAATCCATTTGAGACATAACAAAATTGAACACAAATTAGGAAGATATTCATTGTTTCAGCTCATTTGAGCATTTTATCAAACACTAGGTGTGCATCATGATTACAAGGTTCTTCTATGATGGATTCCTTCATCCCACAACCCAATCTTTACCCATTTGAGCTCAATAATCTTCCCACAAACCTTGTTGGTACATGCATGTATAAATAATACTCACACCCAAGAATCACACTCCCCATTAACCATATATTACCCAAATTCGAAATTGGAGAATTGAGGGAAGAAATTCTTGCCTTTTTGAAACCCTAGCAAGTTCCTCTTGATGAAACTCCAAGTCTTGATCAAAGATGAGTAGCGAAATCCTTGAATCCTACCCTTTATCTATCTAGAGTAGCTCTCTCTATTATCTATAAATATCAGACATCCCCTCAAAATTGACCCCTAAGTGCGTTTTATAAAAATGCGATCCGGTGAAATTTTCCCAATCTTAAGCTTACAAAGCCGGGTCTGGGGTCGAAGACCGTAAATTTCATTATTTTAGGTTGGGAGATCTTTAACACTGATATACCACTGTGATTTAGCATAGATTCCAATCACGGCCTGATTGGCTAGGCTGTATCACCCAAAGACATCAACCACAATCACAATCTCTACACAAAGCGGCCTTACCGCCTCACCCCAATGTGTGCGGGTGGCGGTGTATTCACAATACCACAATCGCTACACAAAGCGGCCCTGCTGCCTCACCCCAATGTGTGCGGGTGGAGGTGTATTCCCAATACCACAATCTCTACACAAAGCGTCCCTGCTGCCTTACCCCAATGTGTGCGGGTGAGGGTGTATTCACAATACCACAAACTATTCCTATGCCGGCACGTGTAGTTTCGGGTTAGGTTATTTCAACCTACCCTTCCTTGTTGACTAACGATACTCCCAAAAATATTTATTAAATAAAGGACTTTTAGCTCAATTCATAATCTTTTACACATATCTTCATTTTATTGTCTCCAGTGGCCCCTGGCACGTTGGCCGTATTTTATATTTCATGCTCACCTCTTTCACTTTCAAACATCATCGTGGATTGTTCAGCAATAAGGCATTAAGAACACATGTGAGAAAATAAGAGTGTTAGGCAAATTGAGATTCCTTACATAATTTGGCGTAATAACTTTCATTGGAAACACGATTAGAAGTCATAACAGTTTAATACACAATCCATACTTTGAACACATTCCCGAAGGATAACATAACAGGATAAGAGAATTCGGAACGCATATTGAATATTTTNAGGACTTTCAGCTCAATTCATAATCTTTTACACATATCTTCATTTTATTGTCTCCAGTGGCCCCTGGCACGTTGGCCGTATTTTATATTTCATGCTCACCTCTTTTACTTTCAAACATCATCATGGATTTTTCAGCAATAAGGCATTAAGAACACATGTGAGAAAATAAGAGTGTTAGGCATATTGAGATTCCTTACATAATTTGGCGTAATAACTTTAATTGGAAACACGATTAGAAGTCATAACAGTTTAATACACAATCCATACTTTGAACACATTCCCGAAGGATAACATAACATGATAAGAGAATTCGGAACGCATATTGAATATTTTTCTTTCGGCACAAAGCTTATTCGCAATAGACAATTAATAATTAACAACTCGGGACTTACAAGAACAATTCTAAGAGACAATTTTAACCAACATAACTTGTTTTGAGCTTTTCTTAAGTTACTACAATATTCCGTAAATCCTAGCAGCCGCGAGACATAAAAGAAATGACCACAAATTAGGAAAACATTCATGGTTTCAACTTATTTGAGCATTTTATCAAACACTAGGTGTGCATTATGATTTCAAGGTTCTTCTATGGTGCATTCCTTCATCCCACAACCAATTTCTACCCATTTGAGCTCAACAATCTTCCCACAAACCTTGTTGGTACATGCATGTATAAATAATAATCTTGGACCTAAGAATCACACTCCCCATTAACAATCTTTTGCCCAAATTAGAAATTGGAGAATTGAGGGAAGAAACTATTACCTTTTTGAAACCCTAGCAAGTTCCCCTTGATGAAACTCCAAGGCTTGATCCAAGTTGAGTAGCAAAATACTTGAATCCTCCCCTTTCTCTCTCTAGAGTAGCTCTCTCTCCTATATCTAAAATATCATATAACCCCTCAAAATTGACCCCTACGTGCAGTTTATAAAAATGAGATCCAGTGAAAGTTTCCCAAACTTAAGCTTACGAAGTCGGGTCTGCAGTCGAAGACCGTAAATGTTATTATTTTAGTTTGGGAGATCTTTAGCACTGATATACCACTGTGATTTAGCATGGAGTCCGATCACGGCCTGATCGGCTAGGCCGTATCACCCAAAAACATCAACCACAATCACAATCTCTACACAAAGCGGCCTNCAAGTTGAGTAGCGAAATACTTGAATCCTCCCCTTTCTCTCTCTAGAGTAGCTCTCTCTCCTATATCTAAAATATCATATAACCCCTCAAAATTGACCCCTACGTGCAGTTTATAAAAATGAGATCCAGTGAAATTTTCCCAAACTTAAGCTTACGAAGTCGGGTCTGCAGTCGAAGACCGTAAATGTTATTATTTTAGTTTGGGAGATCTTTAGCACTAATATACCACTGTGATTTAGCATGGAGTCCGATCACGGCCTGATCGGCTAGGCCGTATCACCCAAAAACATCAACCACAATCACAATCTCTACACAAAGCGGCCCTGCCGTCTCACCCCAATGTGTGCGGGTGGAGGTGTATTCACAATACCACAATCGCTACACAAAACAGCCCTGCCGCCTCACCCCAATGTGTGTGGGTGGAGGTGTATTCACAATACCACAATCGCTACACAAAGCGGCACTGCCGCCTCACCCCAAAGTGTGCGGGTGGAGGTGTATTACCAATATCACAATCTCTACACAAAGTGTCCCTGCCGCCTCACCCCAATGTGTGCGGGTGAGGGTGTATTCACAATACCACAAACTATTTCTACACCGCCACGTGTAGTTTCGGGTTAGGTTATTTCAACCTACCCTTCCTTGTTGACTAACGATACTCCCAAAAATATTTATTAAATAAAGGACTTTCAGCTCAATTCATAATCTTTTACGCATATCTTCATTTTATTGTCTCCAGTGGCCCCAAATGTAATATCATTCTTGGCACATTGGCCGTATTTTATAATTCATGCTCACCTCTTTCACTTTCAAACATCATCGTGGATTTTTCAGCAATAAGGCATTAAGAACACATGTGAGCAAATAAGAATGTTAGGCATATTGAGATTTCTTACACAATTTGGCGTAATAACTTTCATTGGAAACATGATTAGAAGTCATAATAGTTTAACACGCAACCTATACTTTGAACACATTCCCGAAGGATAACATAACATGATAAGAGAATTCAGAACGCATATTGAATATTTTTCTTTTGGCACAAAGCTTATTCGAAATAGACAATTAATAATTAACAACTCGGGACTTACTAGAAAACTTCTAAGAGACAATTTTAACCAACATAACTTGTTTTGAGCTTTGCTTAAATTACTACAATATTCCGTAAAACCTAACACCCGCGAGACATAACGAAAATGACCACAAATTTGGAAAACATTCATGGTTTCAGCTTATTTGAGCATTTTATCAAACACTAGGTGTGCATCATGATTTCAAGGTTCTTCTATGGTGCATTCCTTCATCCCACAACCCAATTTCTACCCATTTGAGCTCAACAATCTTCCCACAAACCTTGTTTGTACATGCATTTATAAATAATAATCTTGGACCTAAGAATCACACTCCCCATTAACAATCTTTTGCCCAAATTAGAAATTGGAGAATTGAGGGAAGAAATTCTTACCTTTTTGAAACCCTAGCAAGTTTCCCTTGATGAAACTCCAAGGCTTGATCCAAGTTGAGTAGCGAAATACTTGAATCCTCCCCTTTCTCTCTCTAGAGTAGCTCTCTCTCCTATCTCTAAAATATCATATAACCCCTCAAAATTGACCCCTACGTGCATTTTATAAAAATGCGATCCAGTGAAATTTTCCCAAACTTAAGCTTACGAAGTCGGGTCTGCGGTCGAAGACCATAAATTTTATTATTTTAGTTTGGGAGACCTTTAGCACCGATATACCACTGTGATTTAGCGTGGAGTCCGATCACGGCCTGATCGGCTAGGCCGTATCACCTAAAGACATCAACCACAATCACAATCTCTACACAAAGAGGCCCTGCCGCCTCACCCCAATGTGTGCGGGTGGAGGTGTATTCACAATACCACAATCGCTACACAAATCAGCCCTGCTGCCTCACCCCAATGTGTGTGAGTGGAGGTGTATTCACAATACCATAATCTCTACACAAAGCGTCCCTGCCGCCTCACCCCAATGTGTGCGGGTGAGGGTGTATTCACAATACCATAAGCTATTCCTACGCCGACATGTTTAGTTTCGGGTTAGGTTATTTCAACCTACCCTTCCTTGGTAACTAACGATACTCCCAAAAATATTTATTAAATAAAGGACTTTCAGCTCGATTCATAATCTTTTACACATATCTTCATTTTATTGTCTCCAGTGGCCCCAAATGTAATATCATTCTTGGCACATTGGCCGTATTTTATATTTCATGCTAACCTCCTTCACTTTCAAACATCATCATGGATTTTTCAGCAATAAGGCATTAAGCACACATGTGAGCAGATAAGAGTGTTAGGCATATTGAGATTTCTTACACAATTTGGCGTAATTACTTTCATTGGAAACACGATTAGAATAACAGTTTAATACGCAACCTATACTTTGAACACATTCCCGAAGGATAACATAACATGATAAGAGAATTCGGAATGCATATTGAATATTTGTCGNTCCAGTGGCCCCAAATGTAATATCATTCTTGGCACATTGGCCGTATTTTATAATTCATGCTCACATCTTTCACATTCAAACATCATCGTGGATTTTTCAGCAATAAGGCATTAAGAACACATGTGAGCAAATAAGAATGTTAGGCATATTGAGATTTCTTACACAATTTGGCGTAATAACTTTCATTGGAAACATGATTAGAAGTCATAACAGTTTAACACGCAACCTATACTTTGAACACATTCCCGAAGGATAACATAACATGATAAGAGAATTCTGAACGCATATTGAATATTTTTCTTTTGGCACAAAGCTTATTCGAAATAGACAATTAATAATTAACAACTCGGGACTTACTAGAAAAATTCTAAGAGACAATTTTAACCAACATAACTTGTTTTGAGCTTTTCTTAAGTTACTACAATATTCCGTAAAACCTAACACCCGCGAGACATAACGAAAATGACCACAAATTTGGAAAACATTCATGGTTTCAGCTTATTTGAGCATTTTATCAAACACTAGGTGTGCATCATGATTTCAAGGTTCTTCTATGGTGCATTCCTTCATCCCACAACCCAATTTCTACCCATTTGAGCTCAACAATCTTCCCACAAACCTTGTTTGTACATGCATTTATAAATAATAATCTTGGACCTAAGAATCACACTCCCCATTAACAATCTTTTGCCCAAATTAGAAATTGGAGAATTGAGGGAAGAAATTCTTACCTTTTTGAAACCCTAGCAAGTTTCCCTTGATGAAACTCCAAGGCTTGATCCAAGTTGAGTA
>AWOL01S0078254.1:19059-55844 GCA_000715115.1 Nicotiana otophora | reverse complement strand
TGAGCGCAGAGTGTTGAGTGTTTTGAGTGTTGAGTGCTGAGTGTGAGTGATGAGTGATGGAGTTACACTGCTGTGAGGTTGTATTTATTTGTGCTGTTACTGCATTTATCTGTTAAACTTCTTTGTGGCATTTACTGAGTTATAGAATTTACCTGTTTATTTCTGGTTATTTTTAAATTTTGAAAATAAATAATTGGACTGTTTTACTTAGCTCGTCACTACTGCTCAATTCTTTAGTTATTTCTGTTACTTGCTGAGGTGGTTGTACTCATACTACACCCTGCACTTTATGTGCAGATCCAGGTGAGTTAGAGCGCGGCGATAGTTGAGTTTAGGCCAGCTATCTATGGAGATTGTAAGGTAGCTGCTATCGTCCGCAGGACCTTGTTACTCCTTTAGTCATTTCTTTTTTTGGACAGTTAGAAAGTTTATATATCTTAGTTTATAGTTTTAGACGCTCATGACTTAGTGACACCCCGATGTTTGGGGCTCGTTTTCGTATTTTTCTATATTATAATTAGAGTTGATTTAGTTTATAAAAAATTTAAATGTTGGAAATATTTTATTAAATTCTTATAATCAGTTTAGTAGTAATATTTTTGGAAGTAGGCTTGCCTTGTAACACGATAGGCGCCATCATGACCATGGTTAGATTTTGGGTCGTGACAAGGCGATACCGTGTACGTTCTGAGGGAAGTTCACGAGGGCACTTGCGAAAATCATTCAGGCGCTGAATCATTGGTTCAAAAGGTGATCAGAGCCGGTTATTATTGGATCGACATGGAAAAAGATGCGAAGGAGTTAGTTCGAAAATGTGACAAATGCCAAAGATATGCTCCAATGATTCACCAACCTAGGGAACTGTTGCACTCGGTCTTGTCACCATGGTCATTCATGAAGTGGGGAATGGACATCATCGGCCCTCTTCCACGGACGTCAGGTAAGGCTCAATTTATCTTATTTATGACTGACTATTTTTTTAAGTGGATTGAAGCGCAGGCATACGAGAAAGTTAGGGAGAATGAAGTCATCGACTTCATTTGGGACCACATCATATGTCAGTTCGGGATGCCATCCAAAATTGTGTGTGACAACGAGAAATAGTTTATCGGCAGCAAAGTGACCAACTTTCTCGAAGATCAATAGAATCTTATCGACACCTTATCACCCTAGCTGTAACAGGCAAGCCGAATCGACCAACAAAACCATAATCCAAAACCTTAAGACAAGGTTAACCGATGCCAAAGGGAAATGGAAGGATATCCTGCCAGAAGTCCTTTGGGCATACCGCAAGACTGCGAAGTCCTGTACTGGGGCTACTCCGTTCTCACTGGTTTATGGCACCGAAGCCCTAATACCAGTCGAAGTCGGGGAGCCAAGTATCAGATTCCGATATGCAACAAAGGGGTCAAATGACGAGGCCATGAATATGAGCTTGGAGCTATTGGATGAAAGGCGTGAAGCCGTTCTTGTTAGATTGGCTGCCCAAAAATAACGGATTGAGAGGTATTACAATCGAAGATCCAACCTTCGATAATTCAATGTCGGTGACCTAGTACTAAGGAAGGTCACGCTAAATACCCAGAATCCAAACGATGGGAAGTTGGTTCCAAACTGGGAAGGACCGTACCGGATTCTCAAGGTCACCGGGAAAGGATCATATAAGCTCGGAATGATGAATGGAGAACAACTACCGAGAAATTGGAATGTAACTCACCTAAAATGATATTACAGCTAAGGTACGACCCCATTCACTTCCTCTTATTTTGGACTAACACTTGCAGGTGATCGACAAGAAGCGGCACGAAGTTGTAGGTCTGAAAGCACGCGTTGCACTCTTTTTTTCTTAGACCGGTTTTGTCCCAAATGGGTTTTTCGGCAAGGTGTTTAACGAGGCAACAATGGATCGTGCTAACTTAGAATCAAGGACCGATTATGAATCGGGGTCGAAGATCACATTAACAGTATCTGAGGTTCCTCTACAATTAACCTCGAATACTTGGGGGCATTACCCTTGGATATGCATTACCTTCGGATATCAACTTTAGCGAGGAAATTACTTCGTAAAGGAAGGGTCTCGATAGGTAGGATTTATTGTAAGGGCCAAACAGTCAAATGAACCGTGCCCACATAGATTGCTCGAGCCCTGGCACAAAACATGTATGTATGTATAACTGTTTGGCACAAGAATAAAGAGAAGTACTTTTCTTGCAATCATCTTATGTTTTAAAAATTTCCTCTTTACATCCCTTAAAGAATTCCGTACTACGGATCTCCTAAAGGTAACAAACTCAAGGGCCGCTTATGATCGGAGTACGAATGATCACTCCCTCACTCGGGGACTGCTGTCCGAAAACAAACTCGAACGGCCCAAGTCACTAGGCCTCGGGGGCATAAGACCTATTAGGTAACCCCCCGGCTTTTAAAGGCCACGGCTACCCCACTCAGGGACTGTTATCTTGGGCAAGCCCGGATAGCTCGGAAAAGCAAGTCCAATGGGCAGCTCCCGAACTAAAAGGCTATGGCCATATTAACACGGCTCGGAGACATCCGAAACCCGTAACAAAAACTAGGCCTTCGAAAAAGAAATTTTTTCATAACCAGTTCTAAAGGCTACCCTCGGCAAACTATAATCTCGGCTACCTACTTTGGAGAAGGTTCCCGGTAACACCAAACCCCCAAAAACGCCTTACAATAGAGCAATGTAAAGGCAAGGTTTTATTGAACTTTCGAACATAACCTAAGTTATTTTATGCTAAGGCATTCCGACCTTCATTAATACAAGTAATAGAGCAAAGGGAAAATTTAAAGGCCGAAAGGGAAAGAAAATCTTTTATCTATATATCTTTTTACAAAGGCCAGAATGGCCCGATACATAGATTTACAATGGCCAAAACGGCCTAAAAAAGATGCAAAAAGCAAAAAATAAAAACATCTAAAGGCCTAAGTGGCCTGGTCCTCATCGGGGGCAGCGTCTTCGTCCTCAGGATCTTCCCCGCCTTCAGATTCGGTTAAGCTCTCGAATCTTCTTTGGGAAAAGCCAACTTTCGGGTCCTAGCTTATTCTACTTTGCCGTTCTCGATTTCCGCCTGTATATCGAAGTTTTGAGCATGGACTCCCTCGAGGGATTCCCTTCGAGCTTGCCACCTTACATGCTCCACCATGCTTTTGGCCTGCGTCTGAATCGCCTCGACATCAACCTTGAATTGGGCCACTTTAGCATCAGCCTTGGTCTCGGCAACAACCACCTCTAATTTGGCCGCCTCGAATTCCTTGGCCAGACTCTCTTGACCAGAAACAACCGAGTTTAGCTTAGATTGGAGCTCCTCAATCTTCTTGACTTGCACCAAGGTTTTCTCTTTTGCAGGCCGAAGCTGAGCCTCGATTGACGCCAGTTGCGCTTGGACAACTTCCTTTTTCGAGGTTATGAGATCAATATTTTTCTTGAACTCCTCGGCCTCAGCTTGTATCGTGTCTACCTGCGCCTGGAGTTGCCCGATTTGTTCAAGCCTTTGTCAAACCTGCAGGATCGGATCATTAGCCACTGAGTCCAGTTCGCCGTCACTATCTTCAAGTACTCGATTTACCTGCTCGGCCTACTCGGTAAGCTCCTTCTGAGCCGCTTCTAACTCGGCCTGAAGTCTCTCACTTAGAAGTTTATAAGTGTCCCTATTCTCAGTAAGCTCCCAAACCTCGGCCTCATGTTGGGTTAACTCCTCCCAGTATCGGAGGGAAGGCTCATAGTGCAGTACCGAGGCCTGCAAGCGTAAAGAAAGGCGTTAGGATTATTCAACTTAAAATACATAAAGAGACACTCGAAGTTACCCGATTCAAATCCTATTGAGCTTCATTGAATCGGCAGGGTACTTCCACCGCGTCCATCATGGCCCGGTCCTCTTCGGTCACCATGCACCAAAGGTAGCTAGCAATCCCCACGGGGGCAGAGAAAACTCGGGCATCCTCCGGGACAGAGAAAACTATTGACCGCCTTTGGTCAGGATTAATGCTCGGGACCGGGAACCGATCCACGAACTTTGGGCTCGAAGAAGACCCACTAGCCCTCGATGATGGTACCTTCTTTGGCACCAGCAAGTCACCAAGACCAGTGACATCCTCTGAGGCAGTGGACTCTAACCCATCCAAGAAGTTGTGGATATTTGCCGCCCCCTGAGTCCCCTTGTAAGAACGACCTTCTAGAATACCGGCCTCACGGATCATGGCATCAGAGAACTGAGGAGACCCGGTAAGGTCAATCTCCCCAAGCACATCTTTTGGGGCACCTTCTTCTGCTCGAGGAGTGTCGGCCCCGGTCTCGCTCTCGACTCCCCTGGCTTGGGGCAAAGTAGCTGCACCCCGTTCCAGTTCANACTGATGAGACCCGATAAGGTCAATCGTGCACTTCTTCTGCTCGAGGAGTGTCTGCCCCGGTCTTCCTCTCGTCTCCCCTGGCTTGGGGAAAAGCAGCCGCAGCTCGTTCCGGTTCGGAGGTCTCGGCCAATGCCTTCTCAGCAACTTCCCCGGCTCGAGGCAAAGCAGTTCACACCTGAGCCACTAGCTCAGAATTGTCTTCTCCTTCTTCTTCAGGCTCATCCCTCAGTCGGCGGATTGAGTCCGATGAGAGGACGTCGGTATTTTCCTTAGGTTTGCATGCCTGCCTCTTGCAGAAGGAGGGGTGAATTTGACCAAGGGTCACCTCGTACCTCTTGCAAAAGGAGATAATGACCGGGTCTAAGGGACACAATGTGAAGGGATAAGTGTAAACACTTAAAAAACCTCCACGTGGGCAGTAATTGATTCCTCAGGCGAAGGCACCACCACGTACTTATCGGTCCAGTTGCAGTTCTCTTTGACCTTGGAGAGGATATTTTCGGTGATCGTACATATATATCTCGAGACCGGCTTGCATCGACCCGGTACCGAGAAAGTTCTTTCGACCTTGAAATCAGCAACGGCTAGGTACCCTGCAGGAACGAACTCTTCAGTGCGCGGTTCCGCCATAGCCCCGTCGCCGGCAGGTCGTGACGAAGAGGCGGCCTCCTTTTGTGGGGCGGTCTTAGAAGTTTTCGCCATTTTAGAGCAGAGATGAAGAAGAAGAAGAAGAAATTAAGAAGGTACGCTTAGTGGTTTGCAAAAGGTTCAAGAAATCTAGGTACAAAAGTTGGAGTGTGAAGAGATTTTTGAAAAACAAGAATAGGAGGAGCTTTGAACGTAAAGGTTAAATGAATGAAAGTTGGGATATTTATAGTCTGTTAATGGCGGTTCAGAACCCGTAATGGCCGACCAACGACTGACAAATATATTAATGCCTTGATAACTGGAACGACGGGACGTTTCAGTAACCGTTTGTCGCTTACGTCATGATCCATTAAAGAGGGATTCAGAAGTTCATATCATTTCTCGTCATCTTCTCTCCGAAAAATGAGGGGACTATCTGTATACGGTTGAAACCGAGTTTGCCTCTTGTGTGACCAATCGAGACTGAAACATGACATGTTAGAGCTCGATTTCGAGTTATATCGAACCAAGATGCGAAGTTACATCGTTGAGCTCATGACCTTGGAACCGAACAAGGTCGAGACCTAACAAGATCGAGGGAAATTTGCCGAGCCAAATAACAGAAGGTCGAAATATCCGCGATCGGTTGGAGATCACGGCAAAAATCCTGGCACGTATCAAGGAGAGGCCGATTAATTAGCAAATCATGAGATTTGTTTACCTTTTATTGAATTGTATCAAGAGTAGGACTTCCCTACTATATAAAGGGGGTCTGATCATTTGTAACACACATAGCAATACGCAGCACAAAGCAATATATTGTCATTTCTAATTCTTATCATATTGTTATTCTGTTCATACATCAGTTGAAGCATTTCTGGGTTCGAGGGTGATCGAACTCAAAGGACAGCTGCTGTTCATTTCGTTTGGTTTACATTTATTTTTTTATCGTCAATTTCAATATCAATCTGTTTTCTTAATTTGATCAAGTTGTATCACATATCCTTAAAACCGCGTATATATTCAATTGTTATCCGATTTTGAGAGTAAACAAACATAGAGTTATCGTTCTTAATCTAATCTATGTGTTTGATTATAATTTTCTTCTCTGTTTGGTTGTAGCGAGGAACCAAATCTGAGCATTATTATATATTAGTTCTACATTATCATCAAAACATCAAATCCAAAAAAAAAAGGAATTAATAAAACAGGGTTTTTCATTGTTTTGCATTAATAGAATCTTTGAACTTTCTTTTATTTTTCTTTTTTAAGATTTTATTTAAAGTACGTGGGTTCCTCTTTCTCAATGAAACAATTAGTCGTTGAAACTGTGTTAATGGCATGGTTGTAGTCTGGATACGGAAAAGATTTATGGAGTGCATTTCAAACTCAGAATCTGTAACGGAGAGATATGTCTATTACGATTTCCAATCTTCTGGCATGGTTGTAGTCTGGATATGGAAAAGATTTATGGAGTGCATTTCAAACTCAGAATTTGTAACGGAGAGATATGTCTATTATGATTTTCAATCTTTACAAGAATATTATTGTATATGTTGTCTACTGTCCAGTAACTAAAGAGTGAGTTTAAATTCTATGTACTATGATATAACGATTATTTATATAATTTGGTCATTTATTTTAGAGTAATTTTCTTTACACTATCGTGTTTATAATCACGGGTTACTTTCATTTTGACGAATCAAACTTTCAAATAACTAGGAAATCTAAAAAACGAAAAAGGAAACTGCCATATTTAAGGCAGAGTTTTAGTCAGAGTTCTGCCTGATCTAATCTAAGTCACCATATATTTTAAATATATGTAGAGAAGGGATGTTGCGTCTTTCCTTCAGAATTTTTATGTGAAGAATAATTGGCACAAAAATTCTTCTTCGACAAAAATAAAAACGAAATGTTGATAGAATTATATGAATGTTGTCCTTTATGGTAAGAGCTTGGTATTTATAAGTAATATCCTGTACGAGCTTATAAGCGCACAGTACAGCTATTAGGATTAAAAAAATCAGATGTCATACGGAAGCTAGTAAAACAAGCCGTCAACATCGCTAAATCACACAACAAACGAGAAATATACCAAAAGAGATACAAACATTTAATGTGGTTCGGTTAATTTGGCCTACATCCACGACGGAGATGAGCAATCCACTATATAAAAAAGAGTACAAAATATCGAGAGAACAACTTCACAAAGAGGCAAACACAAGTAGCACACTAACACTTGTCCCGAAAAGTTTTTCCCCTAAACAAAACTCTCAAATCACATATGACTACATTGTGGATGCTATTAAATGAGAAGGAAAAAGGACTAGTCAAATATGATAGATTTATAATTTCCTTCTAGGAAAAGAGAAAAACTCAATTATAATAAATATGTTGTCCGTTCCTTCAAAAGATAGGAAAACCTAATATGGTAAGAAATCCGGACAAAACCTAACACCAACTCCCCAATGCTTTATTACTTTATACAAGCATACGAATACAACTCCCCATTTTAACACCCCCACCCCTCTTAATTGGCATGGGTGTATGTGAATATCGGCTCGCGGACATTTAAACCTATATATAAGAAACAACACCTTTGGTAAGTACATCCGCAAGTTTGTTGATCGATCAATAAGTAGCATACCAAAATAGAACTAGAAGCAACCCGTTACAAACAAAATGAAAATCCAGCTAAATGTATTGTCACTGTAGACAATAAATTGAGTCGAGAAAATAAAATAAATTGGGTCGAGAAAATAAAATCAGGCCAAAAAATATTACAACAATCGTAGTATTTTATTTCAAATAATTGAGTGTTACAATCTGTATGAATCCTCTGATTTTTCTTTTCAATAGTAAATAAAAGAACCTCCGACCTTAATCTTGAATTTTATTTTATTTTAATCCAAGTGCTTGAAGCTTGATCTTGATCTTGACGTATTTTTAATCCAAGGACTTGCAACTTGTTCGTGAATCTTCGTCTTGATCTTTTATTCCTTAGAACACTTGAATGCTTGTAGCTTTTAGAGAAATTCGCACCGTTTGATCCACGAGCTTCCTCTTGCTTCTTGTTATAACTTATGGTCCTTTTTCTAGGTTATGAAGACCCCTATTTATAGTTGTGGAAGGGAGGAGTTTTGATAAGAGCAAACTCTTTCCGACCAATCAAATTGAAGTGTGACATGGCCGCATTTTATTGGCCAGAACATGTCACTTGCACATGTGGCGTGATTTTATTGGCCTTTTAATGTGACTTGGCATGCCTTGTCATTTTGACACATGGCATGATCATATTGGCTGTTTCGTTTGACTTGGCGTGCCACGTCGTTTGACACGTGGCACCAAACTGGGCCTCTAGGAAGATGACATCTTGGACCTAATGAAGTGGACTCATCACTTTAGTCCAATTAAATGGGTTAGCCCAATGAATTAAGACTTATTTATTTAATCCATATATATTGGATTTATATAATTAATTCAATTATATCATCCCATAATATTTATTTGGACCAATATATCTTGAATTTTAAAATAAAATCCAAATTCTTTTATGAATTTAATTCCAATAAAATTTATATGTCTACAAATATCCCCTACTTCAATACTTGTCGGTGTATAGACTTGTGACATTTCAAGACTAGGCTTGAAGTATAGCTACAGAAAGACGAATTCACATTTTCTTCTTAAGAGTTTGCTCTCACGTTTTTTGAATCCTTTTTTTTTTTTTAACAATAGCTGCAATTGGGTCTCATCCTAGTTAAACACCTTTATAATTCTTATTCAAGAAAGAAAAATGAGTCACATTCTTTTTGACTTGTATGTCAGACACGTTTTCATTTTCTTGGATCGCATAGTAGCATTTGATTAGTAATAAGCCTAGTTTTTAGGCCTTCTGCACTCAAATCTCATGTAAACAAGGATGTTCACTTTTTCTTAATTAGAAAAAAAGTCCCTCTAATTACGGCATACCCTTCCATTTCTAAATCAGAAGGATTCTTTCCAATCACGGCTAGTTTTCTGTTTTCCATACCAACTAATTATTTCCTTCTAGGAAATGCAGTATGTAGCCGCCCGTAGCTTTCTCCTTTCAACTTGAATTAGGATAACCAATCCATGTTGGACTCTAACTATTACTCCTCCCACATCGCAATTAATCCATCGACTAGCGTCTTTGGAAGCTCTATAAATAGGGTCACGCCTCCCCTTCAATTGGCATCAGTCGCAGCTCACAAGCCTAGCCGAGTGAATCATTGACAGGTACAGTTAGTTTTTCTTTTTTTACCGATTTTGTCGTCATTTTTTTTTTCTCTTTTTTTTTATAAGTAACTTCGTCAAACTACGAGTTTGTGGGGAATACCTTTAAAATTTGTGGGGAAGACCCATAAAATTTGTGGCGACTCCTGGTCGAGATCTCTAAAAGTTCACAATGAAGTCCTTTAAAGTTCGCGGTGAAGACCTTTAAAAGTTCGTGGCGAATACCATTAAAAGTTTGCGCAAAGATCTTTAAAATCTCGTGGTCAAGACCTTTAAAAGTTCACGGTGAAAACCTTTAAAAGTTCGCGGTGGAGACCTTTAAATTTTGTGACGAAAACCTTTAAAATTTGTGGCGACTCGTGGTCGAGATCTCTAAAAGTTCACTACGAAGACCTTTAAAAGTTCGCGGTAAAGACCTTTAAAAGTTCGTAGTGAAGACCTTTAAAATTTCAATACGAGCACCTTTAAACGTTCGAAACATATGCCTTTTAAAAGTTCGGAAGGAAAACCTTAAAAATCCGAATGCCTTTAAAAGTTCGGAAGGAAAACCTTAAAAATCCGAATGCCTTTAAAAGTTCAAGACGAACACTTTTAGAAGTTCGCAACGAAAACCTTTAAAAATTCAAATGCCTTTCAAAATTCGAGATGAACACCTTTAGAAATTCGCAATGAAAACCTTTAAAAATTCAAATGCCTTTAAAAGTTCGAGACGAACACCTTTAAAAGTTCGCAACGAAAACCTTTAGAAAAAGTCCGACACAGACATCCTTTTTTTTTACTTATCCATGCTCTCTTTCAAGATTGCGATTGTTACTCTTCCCTTTTGACTTAGGTACTAACCAATATTTTTTTTTATGCAGCTTGAACATGGTTTAATTTAGAGACTCAACATCCTCTTCCTCCATGTCCAAGTATTTTGTAATTTCAGAGCACAGAGATAGTAAAACGGAGACCAGATTGCTAGGTTATACACCACTGACCGACTTATATGAAGCTTCGTGGCCATCCTTGCAAAATCCATTTCGTTTTGTAGATTGGACCTTTGAAAATACCAAACATAAATTCAAGACATGGACTCTTCGTTCCCATAATCACAAAATTAAAAACGTGGCAAGTTCCCTCCCATGCTTAGAACGACGAATCCTCAAAGGAGGAGTATGCTGGAGTGATTCCTTAACTTTTGGTGGCGAATTTTATTATATCCCAGACTATTGGGAGTGGACCGAAGATATTCTTAATGGGAACCATCGAGCATTGAGGGCCACCAATATTTACAATGTTGTCTATGCCTCATTGTTTACTTATGATCATTCTACAAGTATCATGCAAGCCTTTTGTGAGGCTTGGTGTCCTCTTACAAACACGTTGCTTACCTCAGTTGGAGAGTTATACATATTCCTTTGGGATTTGTGCACTATTGGGGGTCTGCCTTTAATGGGGTCTCATTATGAGGAAGTTATTCCAAATACTCGAGAACTTACTGGTGCTTACGACAAGGATAAAATGTTCCTTCCACAAGCCTGTCAGCAATTGTTTGATGCATATCACCAACTCCGAGAGGGAAACGCTAAAAATCATAACGTCCCTGTAAGAAGATGGATCGAGTTTTGGAGCGAAAAAGTTTTAAAGTATGAACAACCTCCAGCGAGAAAAGAAAAAAAGTCAGCTTGTCCCAAATCAACACACAACCCTACTGGAGCCATAGGTAAAATGGTCAATTGGTCGGAAGCTGAAGATGCACTATTTGTTAAACTTGGTGTTGGAAGTGACAAGAAAGACGAAGTATACTTGGCTGCTTTTTTATCATGCTGATTATGTATTTTTGTGCTCCCTACAAAAGAAGGCGACTTTATTCGTCCCGAGGCTTTCAAGATTCCAGGCCTTCTGACATGTGGGCAAAGAATTAACCTCACCGTTCCAGTTTTATCTAGCATTTACAGGGGATTAAACACAATTTCAAATGGCTCACCACTCAATTCTTCTAGAGTTTACTTCCCAATTCATTATGTGTATGGTTGATTGGCCTGCTACTTCAAGATTCATTTTGCTCTGACAAATAGGCCGGCTACTCCTCTGATGGCCATATACTCAGGTGAGGAACATCGAGATACTTTGGGAATGATGATGCGAGAAAACGTATTCATAGAGGAGAAAATGCCGTATGGACTTCCATAATGCCAAGCAATCCTCAACTGTATTATTATCGTGATGATGGCAACGAGGAAGAGTCTGAGTCAAATTATTTTATGAGTATTTGCTCGAATTACCTTCCTTTGAGAAATGGATCGACCTTCATCGTGGAGCTTTATAGCCCTCATCGCTTCAGTCATCAATTCGGTTTTTATCAAGACATCCCCGGTTTCTTGGATCAAGATTTTCATGAGTGATCTTTAGACAAAGGATTGGAACTTTTACGAATTTATGTTTTGTCTAAAAGTAGGTCAAAGGCCACATTTCCCCCTATTATGACCAAGATGAAGAAGTATGTCTCGTCCGATTATAAGTCTTGGTGGGAAAGAGTGCATGGACGCTTCCTTGAAAATCACTTGCAATCTTTGGTGAATACCGATGGGCCAGTTACTGCTACGCCTTCAGAGATCACGCCTCAAGAGCATAAAAGGGAGGGCAAGCCTCCTACTTTAAAATCCAAAGTGGTTGTACCATGCGACGTCAAGGGACCTCCATATAAAGAAGTTCAAAAGAAGGGACCTGTTCAGGCTCAAAAAGCCAATGAGGGTTCCTTTCCATTAGGTACCATTGTTCCTATCTCCAACAAACGTCCGTCCCAAAACGAGAGTGATAGTAGTCATGGAGATCAAAACTTCAAGCGGGTGAAGCCATATTCAAACAAACAAGGAGATGCTAATTTGGGTGTAGTCGATATTACTGACAGTATCGGTAGTGCTTCAAGGAATTTGATGGCCATCAAAGAGGTAACGGGTAACGATTAAAACTTTCATATTTTTTTATAATATCCAAGTAATTTAACTAACCGTATATCCTTTTCTATGCAAGAAAATGGTGTTCACATTTCAATGGCGTCCCACCAAAGCAAGCCCCAAGGTAGTAGCAAATCTGTGGCAGAGCCAGACTCGAGGAAATCACTTCCAATACCTAAGTGAGACCTAGAGGCGACTTCCATTCGTAGTCTTGGACCGAAATCGGGGCCTAATTTTCACCAACGATCAGTACCAACCATGTCTATCTTTGATGGAAGAAAGGTTGTCTTGACTCTTCTCAAGAATTTTATTCTAAATGCCTGGGCTAAAATTCATGCCAAACTCAAGGACCTTACCGCAGACAATGCTTCTTCTCTTCAATTCGAGATCGAAGTGATTGTCGAAGAGATGGACGGAAAGGGTGTGGATATTTCCCCTCTAAAAGGCCTATTGACGTCTTTCTTTGAGCTTTCTACTTCATATGACCAGGCACGATCAACTCTTTCTGAGAAGGTTGTGGATGTTAAAAAATCAGAGTCATTTTTAAATGCCAAGGAACAACTTGATCTTGTCTTGATTGAGAAAGGTGAGAAGGCCGAGAGATTGTTTGCTGCCAGTCGATCTCTCAAAGAGGCCAAGGAGAAGGTAAAACAGTTAAGAGCTCTTCGAGGTGTTGCCAAGAAAGAGGTTGAAGAGATTGAATCTAGAGTCTCATCTGCTAAAGAGGAGTACCGTAGATGTTCTGATGTTTCCTTGGCAACTGCAGATGACTTGGCCGACGTGGAGATGAAGAAACAACACCTAGAGGCAACCCTTAAAGACTTGGTCAATTACAATTTGTGTTTAGATTAGTCAATAAAGAGTATTTTATTCGCCTCCTTTTTTTTTCTTTTTTCTGGCATTTGATTAACTAGCGGCTATTCTTAGGAATGAAAACTCTATCCGTTTTACTTTATATCACGCATTTTCATCAATGCTCCTTCTTTCTTTGCGGTTCAATAGCAATAGTTCTTTGCTTATTATGATGTATTGATGTCCCCATGATGGAACTTGGCTTTCTTTTAAATGTCGTTGGCGTTCATGTCTCAAAGTTCTCTGTATTTGGAAATACATCCTCCCTTTTCTTTGAGGATAATATTGTTCATCATCTTTGCACCTTTTGTGGTAGGAGATATATATCTGAATATGAGAACGTTAAAAATATGAGCCATTTGATTTTTTTTTAGAAACTAAACTTTAAAATCCAAGACATATCCAAAATTCGAAATTAAACACCTTCAGAATCGCCGCAGGTAATATATTTGAAACCAACTTTAGATTCCACCACATTAAAAATTTCATATTTGTGCAGTCTCATTAAAAAAATTCATATCTTGGTGTATGAACGTCAAAATCATGAACCACTTGATTTTATGAAAAATAGACTTTGAGATCTAGGGCATATCCAAGATTCGGAATCAAACAACTTGAGAATCGTCCCAGATATTATTTTGAATCTAACTTTAGATTCCGACACGTTGACAGTTTCAGATTTGGCGCGACTTTGCCAAAACTTTTATATCTTGATGTAAGAATATCAAAATCACGAATCCTTTAATTTTATGAAAACAAGACTTCAAAATCTAAAATATTTCCAAAATGTAGGATTTAATACCGTAAGGATAGTTGCAGATAGTATTTCGAAGTCAACAAAAGACTTTGCCAAAACTTTTATGTTTTGGTATGGAAGCCCCGGGATCACAAGACATCTTTCTTGCTATCAACCAAAATACAAGAACTCCATTCTCACAAATATCTTGGGTCCAAGCCTCTCTGAATTTGAAACATTGTGCCAAGGAATCTTTCTTCTTATATTTGTGTTCCCTTTTGACGCCTCTCTTCTCTCCCCCCTTCTCCTCCCATTTTGTTTTGGGCAGTGAGCGAATATGAAGTCCAACAAACTTTAAGGTTATGCGAACATGAAGATATAGCTAATCCCTAGACTTCGATGCAAATATTGTCATCATTTCAGTGAAGACACCATTTTACCATAGCAGCTTTCCCCCTTTAAATCAATTGGGATCCAAAGCTTAACAAAAGAATGCGATCTCAGCTCAATTTTCAAGTGATGATTGGATGGATTAGATTCCATCGTACTTCATTCGAACAACAATTGGGGCACTATGTATCTTTTGAACTCATGCGACTGAACTCAGAATGAAACTCTTAGCTGCCTACGTACCTCAGTGAAGAGGATCAAGTCATACCGTAGTTCAGAATGGGTGATTATTATTTTTTTATTTTTTTTATTTGTTATGTCCTAACTTTTTCCTAGGCCGCCTCTTTCGAGGTTTTCAACCTAGCGGACTCATTGTTTTTATATGTCCTAACTTTTGCCTAGGCCGCCTCTTTCGAGGTTTTCAACCTAGCAGACTCTTTTGTTTTTGATGGGCCGTACACAGTTTAGACTCATGCGGGCCAGGAGTGTAGGAACATGCAGTTTAGGCTCATGCGTCAAGGTGCGTTGCAACTTTAAGGATAATACTTCTTTAAAAACTTGCCATTAATAGGGTCGATTCTCATGCCATCTGCATTAACCAGCTTGTAAGCCCCACTTGAGTAAGCTTATTGTATGACATATGGCCTATCCCATTTTGAAGTGAACTTCCCTACAGGTTTATGGGAAGTAATAATGGGTCTTCGTATGGCAAGGACTTGATCTCCTACTTGAAAGGATCTCGGCGAACTCTTTTATTGAAGGCACGAGACAATCGAGTTTGATAACATTCAAGACTCTATTGAGCTTCCAACCTCTTTTCATCAAGAGCCTCTAACTCTGCTAATCGAAGTCGAGCATTTTCTTCATCAGTGATCCCTTCTCGAATAGCCAGTCGTAATGAAGGTATTTGACGCTCGAGTAGCAAGATGGATTTGACTCCATAAACGAGTGAATAAGGAGTCTCTTGTGTTGGCATGCGGGGAGTCATCCTATATGCCCATAGAGCTTCTTCCATACGGTCATTCCAATCTCATTTGGATTTGGAGACGACTTTCTTTAATAGGTTGCATAGAGTTTTGTTAAATTCCTTAGCTAGACCATTGGCGGTAGCATTGTACATCGAAGAGTTATGTTGCTTGAAGCCAAAGAGATCACAAATCTTGTTCATCAACCTATTATCGAATGGCTTTCCATTATCCGTTATTATGTAACGAGGAATGCCAAAGCGATAGATTATGTTTACTCGGATGAAACTTGCAATATTTTCCTTCTTTACCTCCTTAAGAACAACAACTTTAGGCCATTTTGAGAAGTAGTCAGTTGCAACCAAGATGTATAGGTGCCTACCAGAGGACTTTGGCAGTGGTCCAACAACATCCCATCCCCAAGCGTCAAACTGCCAGGATGCCACAGTCGAGTGCAACACGTCAGGAGGTTGATGAATAAAATTCGCATGGAATTGACAAGCCTTGCATCTTCGAGCATAGTCCAAGTAATCTTTTACCATCGTTGGCCAATAATATCCCATCCTTTTTATATGGAAGTGGAGCTTTGGTCCAGATTGATGTGACCCACATACCCCAGAATGTGCCTCTTGCAAAGCTTGGAGTGCTTCTTCTTCCACTAAGCATTGCAAGAGTACTCCCTCGAATGACTTTCTGTATAGAGTATCTTTGTAGTAAAGGAAGCGAGGTGCACGACGACGGATTTCAGTCCTTCTCCTCGAAATTTCTGGAAGTATCCCATAGCATAAGTAGTCGATAATGGGTTGTCTCCATTCTTCTTTCTCAACTTTAGAAATATCGGCAAGATGCTTGAGTTCATTTTCTTCACTTTCAGCCTCATTTGGTGCCGATACTACCCATTTTTGGCAGATAGTAACTTGTGCTTGATCAGGCAGGGTTAATGACGAAGCTAGGGAAGCTAAAGCATCAGCCTTCTTATTTTCTTTCCTTGGCACATGCTGAATAGTCACATCACCGAGCCACCCCATTAATGTTTTAGCGTAATCATGATATCGGCATAGTTCAGGCTTCTTGACCTCGTAACTACCTAGAAGATGATTGACCACTAACTGAGAGTCACCAAAGACTTGCAATTGCAACCGCTTCATTTCAACAGCCATGTCGAGCCCAAGTATTAGTGCTTGATACTCAGCAACGTTGTTAGAGCAGAGTTGCGTCAACGTAAAAGAGTAGGGCAGAACTTCACCTTGAGAAGTGACAAATACTACACCAGCACCAGCTCCTCCGCGACGTGCAGCATCATCGAAGTACATCTTCCATGGAGGCTGAACTTCAATAACCATTGTGTCCTCATCAGGTAGTTCGTTAGTTAGCTCCCAATCATCAGGTATAGGGTGATCTTCCAAGAAGTCTGCTAACGCTTGTCCTTTTATAGCCTTTTGAGGGATGTACATAATTTCAAATTGTTGAAACTGGAGGTACCACCTTGCTATTCGATCACTAAGGACAGGTTTTGTCATCATGAACTTGATGGGATTTGCTTTAGAAACCAAACGAACTATATGAGCTTGAAAGTAGTGCTTCAACTTTTGGATTGATAAGACTAGCACCAAACATAACTTTTCAATTGGCGAATAATTCAGCTCATTTGGTGTCATCATTCAGCTCTAGTAGTAAAGGGAGTTTTCTTTCCCTTTACTATTTTCTTGGGCCTACAGTGCTCCAACATACATTTCTTGTGCTGAAATATATAGTATCAGCGGCTTTCCAAGTATAGGGGCTCCCAAAACTGGAGGCTTCATCAAGTAGGATTTAATGCTCTCAAAGGCATTGCTACACGCTTGGTCCCATTTGAAAGGGATACCTTTCTTCATAAGGCGACTAAATGGTTGGCACCTCCCAGCTAAGTTTGAGATGAATCTCCTAATATGCGCTAACTTTCCTTGCAGACTTTTCAATTCGTGAATATCTCGAGGCTCAGGCATTTTCAAAATGGCATCCACTTTGGCTTGATCAATTTCGATCCCTCTATGTCGGACAATGAAACCAAGGAACTTTCCAAAAGTAACCCCAAAGGCACATTTCAATGAATTCATCCTAAGTTAGTACCTCCGGAGCAACTCAAACACCATTCTCAAGTCTTTCAAGTGGTCGCTCTTCTCTCTTGATTTTACCACCAAGTCGTCAACATAGCATTCGACATTCTTGTGGAGAAAATCATCAAAAATATTCTGCATAGCTCTTTGGTAAGTAGCACCAGCGTTATTCAAGCCAAAAGGCATTTCCTTGTAGTAATAAATACCCTTGGGGGTATAGAATGCAGTATGCTCTTCATCTTTTGGTGCCATGCGAATTTGGTTGTAGCCCGATGAACTGTCCATAAATGACATTGCCTCATACCCAGTAGTAGCATCAATCATTAGCTCTGGAATAGGAAGCGAGAATTCATCTTTCGGGCATGCATTGTTGAGATCCCTAAAGTCAACGCACACTCGAATCTCGCCATTTTTCTTCCTTACATGGACAATACTTGAAACCCATGTTGGGTATTTAACTTCACGAATAAAGCCAGCTTCTATGAGTTTGTTAACTTCGGTTTCAATCAAGGGAACCAAGCCCGGCCTAAAGTGCCTTTAGGCTTGTTTAATAGGGAGAGCACTATTCTTGACGGCTAGGTGATGTACTGCTACTTTCGGGTCCAAGCCAGGCATCTCTTTGTAGCTCCAAGCAAAGACAACCCTAAACTCCTTGAGTAACTCAATATAAGTACATTCTTCATCAACTTCTAGTAAAGCACTTAGGTAGGTGGGTCTTGGTTCTTCATCGGTGCTAAGGTTAACTTCTTTTAAGGCATCAACTGTAGTCTTCACTCCTTCTTGAAGTTCAGGTGGAGCATCTTCCGCATCTTTATCTTCTTGAGAGTCCCCATCGTTGAAGGATATGTGATAACACGGTGAAACATCGTCCAATTCTGCATTACTCTCTATTGAAGATGGAACACCATTCTCGCCTTGTACAGTAACATGATACGAAGAACCCACACTTTCTTCATCTTCGTCACGTTCCTTAGTATAGACCACAGTATATGGCTTTACCTTTAGTACTTCTTTGCATGAAACCATAAGTTTTGTTTGTCGCCTCATTCTAGAAGGAAACAAACTTTGGAAATCCTTAGAGATCTTCTGGATTTTTCACGAAGCGGGTGTTCTTATTCTTTGAAAATTTCTCTGGAACTTGTTCCCTTTCTTTAATGGACCCAATCTCTCAAATACGGAAGTCCTCAAAGTTGATTTTCCAAGTCGATCAAAGACAGAAGGCCTGTTAGAAGTGACAGATTTGTCTTCTACAGTGATATAATTGTTGCTCGCCCTTCTTATGGAGATGCGCACTGGTGACGGTTGCTTGTATCCCAAACCTTCACGTGGTTTCCTCGTCGCATCTTTTGATGGGAGCTTTCCTAACTTTGATCGCTCATTGGGATTGTATCCAGTTTTTTGTAAATAGCCTGTAAGTATTAGGATCAAAACCTTCATCTGTTCTCTTTGTAGGGAGTGCCATATTCTGCAAATGATTTTGGGCTATAAACCCTGCAAGTGGCTTTGAGGACAACTTTACTGCCTTAATTCGTTTTACCGGAAGAGTTAACTCCTTTAGCATGTTAGTTTGGAGATTAGATGATTCGACTTCATCTTTCTTTCTTTTAGGGACATATTGTAGTGCAGGACTTACTTTCTTTCCATAAGACGCAATATCCCCTCTATGAGATTGTTTCGTGTTGGGTTGTACCTCCTCAGTAACAGGTTTGGCTCTACCAGCAATCACCTCAGCTCTTCTAGTTGTGGGCTCGTCATTCTTGCTTTTCAGGCCATCATCATCTTTTAGCTCTTTCACAATGCGGTTCTTCAAGTAAAACATTGCATCGGTGAAGTGTGACTCAGCCTCGGTGAATGGCTCATCATCAGCAACTATCTTCTTCTCGACTTCACCCTCGTAGTACTTCAAACATTGATGGTAGGTAGATGGAAACACTTTATTCTCATGTATCCAAGGCCTTCCGAGCAAGACGTTGTATGAAGTCTTTGCATCGATCACATGCAGTCATGCACTGGATTGCATATCTTCAATGGCGATTCCCAACCTGATCACACCTATGGCTCTTTGCCTCCCTTGGTTGAATCCTTGGATCATCACAAGACTTTCCGAGAGTTCGTTCATGGGAATACCAAGTTCTTTCACAATGCAAATTGGTAAGTTGTTCACTGAGGATCCTCCAACAACCAAAATTCGATTTACCCTTTCATCACGCATATAGCCAACCAGGTACAACAGGCGGTTATGAAGAGTGTCACCTAGTAAAAGGTCGTCATTTGTGAACGTAACTTTTTCCTCGCATGCGTTAACTTCTTGATAGATAGACTCGATGAGCTTTTCTGGAGATGGTGCCAATGGTAGGTCATCATTTGTTTCTTACCCTTTATCAGCATTGCAACAAGAGGCCTCAATACTATCACGGGAAATCTCATGTGAAACCAACATGGCAAATAATCCTCCAAGGTTACTGGATGTCGTGGCTTTTGAGGGTGGTACACCTCCACTTTGGCTTTCCCCAAATGCCTAACTGGATTCTATTTTCTTCGTCTTTTTACCATCATTTCTCTTGTTGGTTGTTTTATTGATTCTTTTCGTGGGCTCCGTTTGTGGCGCCTACGACGAGTCACCAAAGTCCAACCTTCATCGTCATCAGGTTGATTGACTTCAACTTTATTGTTCTCCATTAATTCTCCATCTTTACTTTCTTTAAAACTATATAATTCATCTGGACTAAATAAGCCAACGGTGATAGAGACTTGGTTTGCACTTGCTTTTTCATTTTCAAGCACGATCTTCTTTTCGCGAGCCAAGTCCATAACTTTGTCCTTGAAGACAAAGCACTTCTCCAGAGGGTGGCTTAGAGGTCGATGGTATTTGCAGTAATTTGGGTCATTTGTTTTCCCAACTTCATTTGGTCGCTTTATCTCCGGAAGCTCAATGAGATTTAACTCGAGGAGTTCTTCACAAATAACTGGCACATCAGAATCCAGAAATGGGTACTCTTTCTCTTGCATTTCTTTTAGAGTCAACTTTCCACTTGGCTTATCTTGAAAAGAAGTGGATTTCATACTCTGCTTCTTGCTCACCTTCGTCGTGAACTTTAAAAGTGATGTGTTAACATTCATAGCTTCTTTGCTTTCAGGCTTGGGTACGAACTTGCCCCACTTCTTGACTTCTTCCTTGTCGTTCCCCTTGCGAGGTTCATAGATAGGCAGCCTTTCATTTCCAGCAGAGGCCATGCTCAATTCCATGTCATGGGAACGAGTTACAAGTTCTTCAAATGTACTAGGCTTGATACCTTGCAAGATGTAGCACAATTCCCAATGCATGCCTTGGATGCACATCTCTATGCTTGAAGCTTCACTAAGCCTGTCTTTGCTATTGAGGCTTGCATTCCTCCAACGATTGATAAAGTCGATAACTGTTTCACCCTTTCATCGATGAGTATTTGTAAGTTCTATCATACTCACAGTATGTCTCGTGCTATAAAAGCGATTGAGGAATTCTTGCTCTAGTTGATCCCAACTATCAACAGATCCAGCCTCGAGGTCCGTATACCAATCAAAAGCATTTCCTTTTAATGAGCGGACAAATTGCTTGACGAGGTAATCTCCATAAGTCCTAGCATTGTTGCATGTCTCAACGAAGTGCGCCGCATGTTTCTTTGGATTTTCTTTGCCATCAAACTGTTGAAATTTTGGAGGTTGATAGCCAGCAAGCATCTTCAACATATCCATCCTTGAGGTGTACGGTTTTGCGTAGGTAAAGGAGGACCTGGAAGAGACTTCATATTTGTTTTTTATAGTCCCTTAAATGAAATCCTTTAGTTGATTGATTGGAAGCATCCCTTCTGAAGAAACTGGAATTTTCTTAGTGGATGCAACTTGTCGTGGGAGAGGATCAATCTCTTGAACTTCTGCGAGTTTGCCAGGTGCATGGGTGGATTCTTCTTCCATCAAGATTCCCACTCTATCTGTTAGCTTGTCGATTCTAGCATCTTGATTTTGCATGCACTTGGTCAAGCCAGCGATTGCTTCCGTCAAGTTTGCCAACTGCTCCTCCACAGATGAAGTGTTTGTCACCATGGCTTGCATGATTGTTGTAGATGATGGGGAGTAGCATGGATTGTCACACAGATTTATTCTCGAATGGATAATGCTATGCGGTGTAAGTGGGGAGGATCCATCACTTAAAGCATCATCATCTTCCTTCACAGCAAAGTACTTAGATCAGGAGAGGTCAAGCAGAGCAAGGGTTTTCTTGATCTTTTCTACAACATCGCTTCCTCCTTCGGGTGCGTTTGTGGAAGATCTTGCTCCTTTTGAGAATGAAGATCTGAAAATAGGGGTTGATACGGACGACACTTGGGGTGCTTGTTGTTCTAACGAGCTTACTTTGCCCCTCATAACATTCAAAGCTTCCAAAAGTAACATCGATGATGCTTTCGATATCAGCATAGAACCTGGAATTAGCAGCCTTGGTAAAAATTGAACTGGAGTTGATTTTCTTTGAAGCCATTTTAATGTTCTTGAACTTTGGTGATTGAAAAATTGAGATGAGAGGTAGAGATTGTCCCACTGGGCGTGCCAGAATTTGTAGACAATATATTGCGTCGAGAAAATAAAATCAGGCCGAAACATATTGCAATAATCGTAGTATTTTATTTCAAATAATTGAGTGTTACAATCTCTATGAATCCTTTGATTTTTCTTTTCAATAGTAAATAAAAGAGCCTCCGAGCTTAATCTTGAATTTTATTTTATTTTAATCCAAGTGCTTGAAGCTTGATCTTGATCTTGATGTATTTTTAATCCAAGGGCTTGCAGCTTGTTCTTGAATCTTTGTCTTGATCTTTTAATCCTTAGAACACCTGAATGCTTGTACCTTTTAGAGAAATCCACAACGTTTTATCCACGAGCTCCCTCTTGCTTCTTGTTATAACTTATGGTGTTGTTTTTGGGTTATGAAGACCCCTATTTATAGTTGTGGAAGGGAGGAGTTTTGATAAGAGCAAACTCTTTCTGACCAATTAAATTGAAGTGTGACATGGCCGCATTGTATTGGCCAGAACATGTCACTTGCACATGTAGCGCGATTTCATTGGTCTTTTAATGTGACTTGGCATGCCTTGTCATTTTGACATGTGGCATGATCATATTGGCTCTTTTGTTTGACTTGGCGTGCCACGTCATTCGACACGTCGCACCAAACTGGGCCTCTAGGAAGATGACATCTTGGGCCTAATGAAGTGGGCTCATCACTTTAGCCCAATTAAATGGGCTAGCCCCATTAAATGGGCTAGCCCAATGAATTAAGACTTATTTATTTAATCCATATATATTGGATTTATATAATTAATTCAATTATATCAGCCCATAATATTTTTTTGGACCAATATATCTTGAATTTTTAAATAAAATCCAAATTCTTTTATGAATTTAATTCCAATAAAATTTATATGTCTACGGTCACACCATATATACACTACTAAAATATTCAGAAATTTCGAAGGAAGAAGCCGTCGGAAATGATAAATTTTAGACTGCATTTCGATTATGGTCGGAGATTTTTTATGACAAATAGAATGGTTCTGTGATGGTGCTGGCAGCTGGGTGGTTAAAATTTTTAAATATTGATAGCTCTTGATCTTTTATATAGTGTTTGATCAGTATAATTTTCTTCACCGTTTGATTATGGCGATGCACAAAACCTGAGCATTATTATATGTTACTTGTAGACTATCATCTAAACATCAAATCCTAAAACCAATTAAGAAAACAGTTTTTCCATTTCTCATTCTGTTGGTCAGAATTTTGGAAATTCTTGTGTTTTTTCCCCTTATAGCATTCTTGTTTCTCAATGAATTTGTTATAGAAACTGTATTAATCACTTGGTTATGTGGGGTCCATCCCTTTAAATGAATAAAAGAAAAAAAAAGAGATTATTTGGGGTCCATCCCCATAACGAAGAAGAAAAATTTGCAAGATGTCAAAATTGATGGTAGGAATCGAAACGCACCGAAACACGTTTTTGACCAAAATTGTTTTTGGTTACGACACGTTTTTATATTCTCATTTTGACATACCAATCTCAGAGGAAAAATATATCTGAGAGTTAGACAGAAATAGTGAGGTTTCACAGACAGGGTATAAGAAAATAGTTTGTGAGAAAAATTGAGAACGGACGATATTGTAGTGAGGTGGGAATATCAAAAGAGGGTTATTTCTTTTGAGTGTTGTAGTGGTCTTTGGAGTATTTTACTCAGACCTGTAAAATGTAAAATTCCTTGCTATAGTGATATCAGTTACTCCTTTTGGGGCCGTGGTTTTTTTCCTTATTCAAAAGGGTTTTTCACGTAAAGATTTTGGTGTCGTTGTCACTATTTTATTCTTGTTAATTGCCGTATTTCGGTGCTACGTTATTATTCCGCTTTTATTACCGTGAATATTATTTCTGTAGGGGATTTATTCCCAACAACTAGTATTAGAGCACAGGTTCTGCTCACTCACAGAAGTACTATTCACTGTCAGTAGTACTATACTTGGTGAAAAAATAAATGTCCGAAATAAAGTACGAGATAGAAAAATTCAACGGAGATAACGGTTTCTCAACATGACAAAGAAGGATGAGGGATCTGCTCATTCAACAAGGATTATACAAGGTACTTGATGCTGATGCCAAAAAGCCTGATACCATGAAAGCTGAGGATTGGGCTGATTTAGATGAAAGGGTTGCTAGTGCAATCAGGTTGCATTTATCAGATGATGTGGTAAATAACATCATTGATGAAGACACCGCACGTGGTATTTGGACAAGGTTGGAAAGCCTATACATGTCCAAAATGTTGACAAATAAATTGTACCTGAAGAAACAGCTATACACCCGACACATGGGTGAAGGTACGAATTTTTTGTCATATTTAAATGTGTTTAACGGACTAATCACACAGCTCGCCAACCTCGGAGTGAAAATCGAGAAAGAAGATAAAACCATCTTACTATTGAACTCGCTGCCATCTTCATACGATAATTTGGCAACAACCATCCCGCACGATAAGACTACCATTGAGTTGAAAGACGTCACATCGGCTCTTCTACTTAATGAGAAGATGAGAAAGAAGCCTGAAAATCAAGGACATCTTCTCATCACAGAAGGTAGAGGCAAGAGTTATCAAAGGAGTTCGAGCAACTATGGTAGATCCGAAGCTCGTGGGAAGTCTAAGAACCAATCCAAATCAAAAGTCAGAAATTACTACAATTGTGATCAACCAGGTCACTTCAAAAGAGTTTGTCCAAATCCATTGAAAGGCAAAGGTAAAACTAGTGGCCAGAAGAATGACGATAACACAACCGCCATGGTACAAAATAATGATAATGTTGTCCTCTTTATAAATGATAAAGAGGAATGCATGCACTTATCAGGTCCAAAGTCGGAATGGGTGGTTGATACAACATCATCTTACCATGTCACATCAGTAAGAGATATTTTTTGCAAATATCTAGCAGGTGATTTCGGCACTGTGAGAATGGGTAACACAAGTTACTCAAAGATTGCGGAGATTGGTGACATTTGTATCAAGACAGATATCGGATGCACATTGGTTCTAAAGGACGTGCAACATGTACCTGATTTGCGGATGTACTTGATCTCGGGAATTTTTTTAGACCAAGATGGATACGAGAACTATTTTGCAAATCAAAAGTGAAGACTCACCAAGGGATCATTGGTGATTGCAAAGAGAGTTGCTCGTGGCACATTGTACAAGACAAATGCAAAAATATGCCAAGGTGAATTGAACGCGGCACAAGATGAGATTTCTGTAGATTTGTAGCCCAAAAGAATGGGTTATATGAGCGAGAAAGGATTACAGATTCTTTCCAGGAAATCACTCATTTCTTATGCCAAATGTACAACGGTAAAACCTTGTGACTATTGTTTATTTGGTAAGTAGCATAGAGTCTCATTTCAGACATCGTCTGAAGGAAAATTGAATATACTTGATTTGGTATATTCTGATGTTTGTGATCCAATGGAAATTGAATCGATGGGCGGTAACAAATATTTTGTTACTTTTATTGATGATGCTTTGTGAAAATTGTGGGTTTATATTTTGAAAACCAAATATCAGGTGTTTCAAGTTTTCCAGAAGTTTCATGCTATGGTGAAAAGGGAGACATGCTAAAAGCTAAAGTGTCTTCGAAGTGACAGTGGAGGTGAGTACACTTCAAGGGAATTTAAAGAGTACTGTTAGATCCATGGGATTAGACATGAAAAGACAGTTCCTGGAACCCCACAACACAATGGCGTAGCCGAAAGGACGAACCGCACCATTGTGGAGAAGGTGAGAAACATGCTCTGAATGGCTAAACTGCCTAAGTTAATCTGCGGTGAAGCAGTTCAGACAGCCTGTTACCTGATCAATAGGAGTCCATCTGTTCCGTTGGCGTTTGACATCCCAGAGAGAGTTTGGACCAACAAGGAAGTGTCTTACTCGCATCTGAAGGTGTTCAGTTGCATATCTTTTGCACATGTACCAAAGGAGCAGAGAACAAAGCTGGATGATAAATCTGTTCACTGTATATTCATTGGATATGGAGATGAAAATTTCAGATACAGATTGTGGGATCCTGTAAAGAATAAGGTTATCAGAAGTAGAGATGTAGTCTTCCGAGAAAGTGAAGTTGGAACTGCTGATGATATGCCAGAGAAGGCCAAGAATGGTATAATTCTTAACCTTGTTACTATTTCTTCTACTTCTAATAATCCCACAAGTGCAGAAAGTAGGACCGACGAGGTTGCCGAGCAGGGGAAGCAACCTGGTGAGGTTATTAAGCAGGGGGAGCAACTTGATGATGATGTTGAGCATGTGGAGCACCCCACTCAGGGAGAATAACTACCTCAACCTCTAAGAAGATCAGAAAGGCCAAGGGTAGAGTCATGCAGGTACCCTGCCACAGAGTATGTCCTCATCAGTGATGAGGGGGAGCCAAAAAGTCTTAAGGAGGTGATGTCCCATCCAGAAAAGAACCAGTGGATGAAAGCCATGCAAGGAGAGATGGAATCTCTACAGAAAAATGGCACGTACAAGCTGGTTGAACTTCCAAACGGTAAAAGACCACTCAAATGAAAATGGGTCTTTAAACTCAAGAAAGATGGAAATAGCAAGCTAGTTAGATACAAAGCTCGATTGGTGGTAAAAGGCTTCGAGCGGAAGAAAGGTATTGATTTTGACGAAATTTTCTCATGTGTTGTCAAAATGACTTATATTCGAATAATCTTGAGCTTAGTAGCTAGCCTAGATCTTGAAGTGGAGCAGTTGGACATGAAAACTGCATTTCTTCATGGAGATTTGGAAGAGAAGATCTATATGGAGAAGCCAGAAGGATTTGAAGTAGCTGAAAGGAAACACATGGTGTGCAAACTGAATAAGGGTCTTTATGGGTTGAAGCAGGCACCAAGGCAGTGGTACAAAAAGTTTGACTCATTCATGAAAAGTCAAACTTACACAAAGGCATATTCTGATCAATGTGTATACTTCAAAAGATTTTTTGAGAATAACTTTATTATATCGTTGTTGTATGTGGATGACATGTTAATTGTAGGAAAAGACAAGGGGCTGATCGCAAAGTTGAAGGGAGATTTGTCCAAGTCATTTGATATGAAGGACTTAGGCGAGCACACCAAATTCTGGGTATGAAGATAGTTCGAGAGCGAACAAGCAAAAAATTGTGGCTGTCTCAGGAGAAGTATATTGAACGTGTACTGGAACGCTTCAACATGAAGAATGCTAAGCCAGTTAGCGCACCTCTTGCTAGTCATCTAAAGTTGAGCAAGAAGATGTGTCCTACAACAGTGGAGAAGAAAGGGAACATGACTAGAGTTCCTTATTCTTCAACAGTCGGAAGCTTAATGTATGCAATGGTATGCATTAGATCTGATATTGCTCATGCAGTTGGTATTGTTAATAGATTCCTTGAAAGTTTTGGAAAGGAACATTGGGAAGCAGTCAAGTGGATACTCATGTACCTAAGAGGTACTGTAGGAGATTGCTTGTGTTTTGGAGGATCTGATCCAATCTTGAAGGGCTATACAGATGCTGATATGGCAGGTGACATTGATAACAGAAAATTCACTACTGGATATTTGTTTACATTTTTAGGGGAAGCTATATCATGGTAGTCGAGGTTGCAGAAGTGTGTCGCACTCTCTACAACTGAAGTGGAGTATATTGTCGCTACTGAAGCTGGCAAGGAGATGATATGGTTGAAACAATTCCTTCAAGAGCTTGGATTGCATCAGAAGGAGTATGTCGTTTATTGTGACAGTCAAAGTGCAATAGACCTTAGCAAGAACTCCATGTACCATGCAAGGACCAAACATATCGACGTGAGATATCACTGGATTCGAGAAATGGTAGAGAATGAATCTCTAAAAGTCTTGAAGATTTCTACAAGTGAGAATCCCACAGATATGCTGACCAAGGTGGTACCAAGAGACAAGTTTGAATTGTGCAAAGAACTTGTCGGCATGCACTCAAGCTAGAAGTTCGATGTTACTTCCTTCAGGTGAATGAGTTTAGAGGGAGAGATTTGTAGGGTCCATCCCCATAAATAAATAAAAGAAAAAAGGAGATTGTGGGGTCCATCCCCGTAATGAAGAAGAAAAATCTATAAGATGCCAAAATTGGTGGTAAGCACCGAAACACATTTTTGACCAAAATTATTTTTGGTTACGACACTTCTTCCTGTAAATAGAAGCCTTTATCTTCTCATTTTGACACACCAATCTCAGAGAAAAATATATCTGAGAGATAGACAGAAACAGTGAGGTTTCACAGACAGGGTAGAAAATAGCAGTGAAAAAAATAGAGAGTGAGCGATATTGGAGTATTTTACTCGGACCTGCAAAGTGCAAAATTTCTTGCTATAGTGATATCAGTTGCTCCTCTCAGGGCCGTGATTTTTTCCCTTATTCAAAAGGATTTTCCACGTAAAAATTTTAGTGTCGTTGTCACTATTTTATTCTTGTTAATTACCGTATCTCGGTGTTACGTTATTATTCAGCTTTTATTACTGTGAATATTATTTCTGTAGGGGGTGTATTCCCTGCTGGTTATGTAGTGGACTTCAAACTCAGAATAAATAAAGGAGAGATCTATCTATCTCTATATATAGATTTTTACATATATAGATCGAGATATACTAGTATTTGTTAAAGGGTAGTTCATAGTTAACTCAGGCACGTTTTTTCGAAAAAAAAAAAAAAAAGTGAACTCCCCCTTGAAATCTCAATCGTGCAAAGCATTTATCCTCGTCTCTTCTTTAAACATTCCACTCTCATTTCAAATATATATTCCTTCTCAGCTCAGCAAATTGTTAGAGGCCCCTAAGATAACTATGACTGATAACAACAATTCGGCAGGGTCTTCGTCTAGATTTAGTGAAAGAAGATCAGAAGACATAATAAAGGCACAGGAAAAGAAAGAGACAAGCATTAACGCCATTCCATTCTATAAACTCTTCTCATTTGTTGATACCACTGATAAGATACTGATGTTTTTTGGCACAATTGGTGCCATAGGGAATGGACTCAAGCAGTTTCCAAGGTACGTACTTATAAAACTCTTCTAGCCCGGTGCACAAGGCATTAATTTCACGTTCACGCAGGATCTTGGAAAGGGCCGCCCTCCAGGGGTGTGATGTAGACAATCTATCGTAGTGCAAGTATCGGTGGCTGATTCCACAACTCGAATATTAGATCTTTTTTCTTCTTGTAGAAGTTAATAAAAAGTAGATACTGATAAGTTGTACTTCTCAGGCCACTTAATATTTGGTAGTTTTAAGCAATTTGATTTAAATAGTACTGTTGGGTAAATATACTTATAAAGATGCATGGAAGTTTAATTAGAACACTCTTTGACTCTTACGAATAAGATGCAATGAATAAACTATAAAAGATAAGAGTTTTGGATGTAAGAAATTGATTCGTGATACGTTGTGAAAGGCATTGTCTTTATAGTAAATTTTCGTCGTTGTTCACGTGCAAAAACACTTCTGAGCAACAATTAGTATTTGACCAAATTTTTAAAAAACTGTTTCTCAGTTTATTTTTCTCAAAAGTGCTTTTCAAAAAAATAGAGAAACTATTTTTTTCTGCTTCTTTTCAAAAACACTTTTTTTCTTCCAAAAACTAAGCCAAACAATTCAACTTTCAAAAAAAAGTGCTTCTAGTATTGAAAAAGCTTGGCCAAATAGGCTATCGACATACCAATTCAACATTTAATGACTATTTCTATCTGACAGAACAAAAAAATATGGAGGGATGGTTCTTCAACTCCATTACTAAAAAAGAATCTTTATAATTACCTTGAGAAAAGAATTATTGGTTTGCATGAATTACGTGAGAAAATATACATTATTTCCTTTAATCTGAAGTAATAGATTTTTTGAAAGAAAAAATTCTATTCCTTCTTTAAGGACTGGATACTTCTGTTCAATATACACATTAAATTTTGGATCACTCAAAAAAGAGAAAAATACCTAACATATTCGATACTTGTATTAATCAATTCTTACTTTTTTTCATAATGTACTTCGATTGTTATAAATCTGTGTTCGAAAATAATTTCTGCAAAAAAAATAAAACAAACAGAAGCAGAAATAGAATAAATAAAAGTTCCGAGCCCAACAGTAAACTGTGTTTCCTTAAGAAATTTAATTCCCTCATTATTGCCCAAGGTTATTAGATTAATCCCTCCCAAGATAGAACGGAATAACTATTCTGTAATACATGCAATAGATATTACTGAATTTCGTCAAACTCAACAAACGGCAGTAAACCACACTTATGCTTACGTTTTGCTTTGGAAAACAGTGCAGAAATGCAGAAGAAAGAGGGGAGAGTATGCAAATTTTTGGTGCTGAAAAATGAGGCAAAACCTCAAAATTTATAGCCAAATAGTCTGGGTTGAATAAGTGTGAAAGTACCTGTTCATATGAGATACCATTTCGGCAGAAGTCTGATCGCGAATTTTAAACTCAAACGACCGTTGGGAACCGCGAATTTTAAATTAAAATTCCGCGATATTAGAAAACAAATTATATAATGGAAAACGGAAAATAAATTTGGTCCAAAAAATTATCAATCAATCAAATCTATTGACCGAATCAGAATCCGAATCCGAAGCCGAAATCGAAGGCACCGCTTCTTCTTAACTCTTAAGAGCTAGAAGATGTGCTTCTCTATATAAGCACAAAGATTTTCTTTCCATTTTTCGATGAGGGACAAAGTGCATTTGTAAAGGAAACAACTTCAAACTTTTCATTTCCCTCCAAATCTTTTCCCTTCATGTCCCATTCAAACCTCTTATCTAATTAGATAAAAACCCAACAATCCTCCACGGGGAATGACTATCTAAAAATATGCATGCATGAATCACTGTGTGATTTACAAGTAAGGATTAATCGCATCTGGATAAGTAGGTTTTCCTTTGAACTTTCCATAGTGAACTTATGTCGGGTATACTCGGTCAATCGGTAGATTTGATATCTTTGAACTATCAAACTTTGGTGTATACCTAGGCAGCCATAAGTCACATAATCAACCCTTTAACCGCCTTTGGTTCTCATTGTGGTGTTCGTTTCAGCCATGAACACCGCCTGGTTCATAAGTGCGTAGAGAGCTGGCCTTACAGAATTCTCCTTGAAGCGGCTTACACTTCACACTTATATAGGTGATTTTTAAACGTTTTATCCCATAGATACACTATTTTATAAACTATGTATCAAACTTAGAAATCATTAAAAAGCTTTAATGCTTTATTCTTGGTACTGAACATTGTCTCATCACGAAAATAGACCAAAATAGTATTTGACAATGTTGAACCGTCACTAATGACTTTGTTTGATCTCCTTGAACCTAGATCTTGGGATCTCGAGTCTTCTAGGTAGAGTTACAGCCACAATGACTTGTCCTCGGTCATAGTCCCATTCCCTTCGATGATTTATCAATCGCCTCTCTATTTAGACATTTTGTAAGTGGATCCGACATATTATCTTTTGACTTTACGTAGTCAATTGTGATAATTCCACTAGAGAGTAGTTGTCTAACGGTATTATGTCTTCGTCGTATGTGACGAGATTTTCCCTTATACATAACGCTTCCAAATCTTCCTATTGCCGCTAGACTATCGCGATGTATGCATATAGGAGCCACTGGTTTGGGCCAAAATGGAATATCTTCCAAGAAATTCCGAAGCCATTCAGCTTTTTCCCCGACCTTATCTAAAGCTATAAACTCACGCTCCATTGTAGAGCGAGCAATTCATGTCTATTTGGATGATTTCCAAGAAACTGCTCCTCCACCAATGGTAAAAATATTTTCACTTGTGGACTTTGTTTCTGATGATACAGTGATCCAATTTGCATCACTATATCCTTCAATTACTGCAGGATACATACTGTAATGCAAAGCACAATCTTAGGTATGTCTTAGATACCCCAAAACTCGTTTCATTGCCATCCAATGAGTTTGGTCGAGATTACTTGTTGTTGGTTCCCCAAGTACACGCAAGTATACGTGGTCGTCAAGTAATAAAGTGACTTGAAAGTCGGACGTCGAACCCACAAAGACTTAGATTAACCGTTAACTAAGCAAACTAAAATCAATTTACTGTCCAAGATGATCTAAAGTTTAATTTTCTATTGCAACTACTATTGCGAAATTTAAACACATATCCAAGGGAGATATAAATTTCAGGGTTGTGGTCGGTTTATCAATCCTATTGAGTTCATAATTACACCTGTTAATTCAAATTATCTATGATTGCTAGTTGACCATCGTTTATATAAATAGCATGTTCCCACAATACTATCCGTCTATCCATAATATATCAACCCTATATTCCTATGGTCTTGAATCTATCATGAATGAATATAATACAATATTCAACTAAGCAAGACTGTTAGGTATATTTTTATCCTAACCGCGAAATCTTTCCCTGAGCCACGGGTTCAGAAATAAGTTCTCTCCAATTCTACTCTAATCTAAACACGACTTTTCCAAGAATAGCATAGATAGTAAATATAACTCAACTGCTGGCCAAACAATTAAGCAATTATGTACAAAATTAGAAAAACAACCAAAGATGATAACTCGAATTAATGGTAATATAATTAATAAACTTCAATATTCATGATAACCACAACCCTAGAGCGTGAAGTTTAGATCCACATAGATATGGTAGCAAAACAACAAATCATCAAGAAAAAGTAAAGATTACTAAATTTGATGGAAGAAAGATGGAATCTGATAAATTCCGGCCTCCACGGCGGCTCCGTGCTCTCCCTTCGTCTAAGGTCTCTCCAAAGTCGGTCTCCTCTCTCTAAAAATAGTATTTAATGACTATTTATATGTGTACGAAAAAGGCCTAGATGAAATAACCAAGTCCAAAACAAAAAAGGAGACAAAATAGGCTTGAAACCCGGAACACGCGTCGCCTCGCAACAGATCGCGCCTAGCGAGCTCAAACGCCTGGTGAATCTCGCTGTAAGCCTTGCGGCGCTAGCTCTGTCACGAGTAAATTACCTTGCCTCGCCTGCTGCTTTACTGCTTCGTTTCTCATTTTGATTTGCTGCCTAACTTTTCAATTTCACTTCTTATCTTTCTTCTTGCTCAATTGTCCTTTCCTTGTCATCTATAATTACTTTATCATTAGATAATCATAAGTCCATTGTTTTAGTGCATGAATTACACTTTAAATATTTACTTTGCTCCAATTTCATCTCCAATGTACCTACACATAAAATAAACTTAATTAAGCACAAATATAGTATAGTTTAGCATTAAAGCACCTAAATGTAAGGTAAGTAATGCACGAAAAATATAGAATTATAGCCAAACATCACTATCCCACACTTAAACGTTGCGCGTCCTCGACTCAACCAACAATTCACACTATCCTTGAGCACTTTGTTTGTATACAATTAAGTCACACTACACCAATGACCATGGTTTATAGTAACAATTAAACTTTAGCATGTGCAATCACATACACTTCCCTTTTCTTATGCAATATTTCACTAATATTCATAACAAAGACAACATGCTCCTAACAATCCTAGCCTCAAAAACCAACTCAATGTCACAATGCACTAATGGCTTGAACACCCAACATCATAGAGAGAAATCTAATAACGTTACCTAGCCCTTGTGAAACCATGTGACCTTACAACAAGAACAAGAGAGTAAGTTGAATCCATACATTCAAATTAAATGCTCAAATATATTTTAAGGACTCATATATATCAAAGAAAATCTCTCTCTCACAAAAGAAGTCACGTGCATGCAATTGTCACCATAGGCTTTCCTTTAATGTAAATCTCTACTAATGTAGGCTCACTCAGTCTAAAATCAATTAGGACTTTTTTATGGTTGTAATGTGGCTAAGGGACGGGAAGGATATATTTAGGAATAGTGGCTAATCCTCCTAAGCTCTTTAACACATCACATGATAAATTTTAAGCGCATAATTTCTCAATCCACTTTAATTTCACAACTTCAATCACTCCCAACAATGTTCCCTTTTTCTTTAAGCATTACTTTAAATTATATCCCACTAGCAAGAACAAGACAATAATTTATTCACCTATATTTTTTTCTTCTTTAATTTTCGCTAGTGGTGTATTATTTTATAAAACAAGTGAACTTTTTCTTCCCTTCATTGGTTCCATTCGTAAGCCAGCCCACACTTAGTCCCTTCTTATTTCTTTTAGCGCTCATCTCACAATTAAAGTGCTTTAAGAGGTAAAAGGATTAAAATATTATCAATTTAAAATAAAAAAAGTATAGGCTTGTAATGTGAGTGCCAAATAAAAGTTTATAGGCTCAAAAGGATTAACTAGGACTAATTTTATTTGTGATAGTAATAACGCTCGAAAAGTTCAAAGAAAGCCTAAAATCATTTTTCAAACCGAGCATCACCTCAAAATTTTCTTCAACTCACATACCGGGTAAATTCTAGACACAAGTACAATACATAGACTACACAAAAACCTCACCACACAAGGCACATGACTTACTAAGGACGGTTTCATTCCGACTCTCAACAAATGCAAGTATTCACAGAGCCACAAGAAATTAAGCATTAAGCACAAAGTGAACATAAGTCAAGAAAATGAGACATAGGTGTCACAAAATATGCTATCCAAATAACCAAGGCATCATAAGTAGTTTTAGCATATAGGGAAGATACTACGCATGCCAAAGCCTAAATATGCTACTATTAAACAAGTCAAGGGCGCCTAGGAATCTCACCTTTCTTCCTCCATTTATTCCCTAATTTCTAACCTACTCTAAAAATAAAAAAGTTTTAAAATAAAATAAAAAACTACTACCCGGTTCAAACTACATCCCATGGAAAAGAACCGATACACAAAGAAAAATCACGGGGAATTGTTACTACCTAAAGAAAGCTAAAAGACATATTTTTGGATTTTTGTTTAGACTTTAATCCCTTAAGAAAACTGTATAGGAGATCCATCGTCGGGAAAAGTCCAATTTTTCTACATTTTATTTCCGAATATTTTCTATTTTTCTTATTTTTAAAAAAATTAGGAGCTACTAAAATACTACACAACTAAGAAAACAAAAATAAGAAGCTAAAGTTAAAATAAGAAGTTAGCATTTTTCTAACATACCCCTACTAATTATCTAGAAGAATTCTCTCACCCCACACTTAAAGGAGTGCAGTATCCTCAATGCACAAATAAAGCAAAACAATAACGAGGGTGGGCAAGAAACTCCCTGGAAGGCCAAAGGCCGAAGCAATAGCGGCTCACGGGTACTCAGAATTTCCCCAAGCATAGTCCTTTGTGTGGTCACCCCACACTTAGTTCTTACCATCTAGCTCACTTTTGCACTCTTCCAATGGCTTTGACTCATATACTTATAATCCTACAAAACAAAAACAGACACTACAATAATAATAAGATAAAAATAAAAATAAAAGAAAGCAGTAAAGCTGGGTTGCCTCCCAACAAGCGCCTGATTTAACGTCGCGGCACGACTTGAACCACTTTTTGCCTCCACCTCGAACTTATGAATTGTACCCCTAACAGGGCATCCGGTCTGTGGCTATGCTCTTTCGGTGGGGCTACAAAGAAAACCAGGCCAAGCAATAAAATTTTTGCTCTACACCTCTTGACCTTTAGATGAGGAATGTAATTTTTGCTTTTTGGCACAACACATTCAAGAACATAGGCACCCCGTTCCTCGTCATTGGCTCCTCCAAAGGCTCAGATGACTCGATTTCCATGTCATCATCCAAACACAATGTTGAAAAATGCATGGAATGAGGACCAGTATGCCCCAAATCTAGAATTGCATCACTCTTTACATCCTCATATGTACACAGACTAGAGTCTTCACATATAATATTATCTACCTCCTCACATGACTCTAGAGTGCTTCCCTCAACATGGACATCATTAATAAAAGTACGGTCGAATGATTGACTCTCCGCTTTTAGCTCCTCAATTTGGCGTATAAGCTCCTTTTTCAGTTTCATACAACTCAGAACTATTTTGTTGGGCGTTAGACGCATCAACCTTTGCAATCAATTGAGCTCCCAAGTCGTGAATAGCAGTACCAAATTTTTCGATCTCTTGTTCCAGTTCAGCTCTCCCTTCTAATAAGTCTCTTATCCCATCCATAATTTTCTCACGTTGAGCTTCATATATTTCTAATCGCTCAGCTTGTTCCATTAGCCAAGTTTGGCTAAAAATCTCCTCTTCTTTGAAATTTTTCTCTTGTTGGAACTCACTCTCTTCTCGAATTTGAAGCTCTTCCTGACTATCAACTAAGGCTGCAGCTTGTTGATCATCGAATGTTTCAACCCATTTTTCTATTTTGGCCTTCATTCTCTTATTTATTGCCTTGATATTTTCCATCTCTTTTCGACGTTCATGAGTTTGCTCCCTTAAAAATTGAGTTTGATCCATTATTTGCCTCATTATATCCATTATATGAGCATCATATTCCACATTCTCCACTTTGTTCCTATCAAACTCACAAAAATTATCAGAAACATAATAATTAGGGCTCGAAAAAGGATAAAAAGAATTAGGACAGCCATCCCAATGGCCACCTTGACCACCACAAATATTATAAATATTTCACTAAAAGGATTGAGATTGTGCGCACAACTCGCTCCCGGGGATATTCTGACAATTATTCCACCAGTGGGGTCCTCCACAAAATGGACAAGGATCATCAAAATAAGAATAACTATCATTCGAACAATTTACATTCCTAGATGCCATGTGAAAGTAAGTAAAAGAAAACAAAATACTAACTAAATAAGAAAATTTAAAACTTGAGCAAAAATTAATTAAAAGCTTAACTTAGATAAACAATCAATAACTATGTCCCCGACAACGGCGCCAAAAACTTGTTGGTTCCCCAAATACACGCAAGTATACGTGGCCGTCAAGTAATAAAGTGACTCGAAAGTCGGATGTCGAACCCATAGAGACTTAGATTAACCGTTAACTAAGCAAACTA
>AWOL01S0078251.1:0-34019 GCA_000715115.1 Nicotiana otophora | reverse complement strand
GTACAGTCTCCAGTATGAATGTTTTGAAGGATCCTTCACATTGTTAAATTTTGGGGTAAAACTAAATATTCATGTCTGGTTAATGAGTTTGGACTCAGATAGACTAAGAGATTGCATAGTAATTGTGAATGCGAAAGGGTATAACAAGATACCAGATTGAGGCTAAGCAGGTGGATTATCCCCTGTGGAGAAATCTACGTGGGAGTATTCCTTATGATGTGAGTAAAGAGTTTCTTTTCTGCCGACGGGGTGTATGGGTAGAGGTTTGAGTCTGAATTTGGTTGAGAAAGTTGACTTGTGTGTTAAGAGGATGAATACGATCTTAGCGGATGATTGAGGTATTTTTATGGTTGGCGTTGTATGAACTTGGGAAGAAGTTTCGTTGGACTGACTGTGGCATTATGGCAGTAAGAGAGAATTGGTATTGTGAGTTATGGAATGTTTTAATCTATGACATTGAGCCAAGTGGGGGAACTTGCTATTGATAATTCAATTTCATGATTATATGTAAAGGTTTAGTTTTGGGCTGAGGCATACTGGTGGGTTAGTTATGACTTGCAGAAGTTGATATCGATGATGGCTCGAATAAGGAAATTCCTGGATACGGGTTATATTGCACTTATGAGTATATGAAAATCGTGGGATGAGTGAGTTATTATTTGTGAATGATGTAGTGCGCACGGAGTATGAATTTGATAGGTGGTATTAAAGTAGATTTACTTTTTTGAGAGTTGTTGTGCTAATGAGACACGTGTCTTTTGGCCAATTTGGGCGGTGTAATGTGGATTTGAACAAAGGGGGTAATTCTTGAAAACGTGTTATGTATTGTGATTTCCTCTTGGAAGGAAGGAAGATAAAGGTTTCTAACTAACTGGATATGTAATTTGCTAGTGACGAGAGTTGATAATGAGATTTTTGTGATTTTCACGTGATGGCAAGATAGATGTTATGTGTTGTGCGGAAGTTAGATTTACATGTACAAGGTGGCAGTTCAGTCTTGAAAGGAAGGTAACGAAGTTTGGGCAGAATGGTCATGAATTCTTAGACAACATGGGCGGCTCCAAATAACTAGATGAATACGATTACTACTAGGTGTATGATAAGGGTGTTGTATTTCAGAAGGCGTATTGTATTTGACTTACGGATGTTTAATTAGTATTGCGGTACTCACATGGTTGATAGACTGATAATATTCAAATTTTGCCAAGTGGCACAGAAGAACTTTTAAAGTATTTCTTATGGGATGATCATGTATGAGAGAGGTGTTAGTCATTCGGGCGGTGGAGATGGAATCAAATATGGTTATTCGCATGTTCTATGGATTAGGAGATTTGGGAGTTCTCAGGAGCAAATTGTTTCATCGTTGTAGACTGTGAAGTTGTGGCTGGAGCTAACCAGATGATAGAATGTATTGTGATTCAGCCATTATGGATTTTCGGAGGGACTTTTATCTATTTGTGGGTAACTCGAGTTGATTTGGGGTTCCATTAGTAGGCCCAATTAAGATATGTATTCTACACCGAGCCGGAATGTTTGGTTCCATACTACTACTATTGAGGGATGTGTCATTCGGTTGATGTTGAACTTATTCGTGTTCTGAAATGATCTGTGAGTTACTCCTTTATGCTACGAGGAGTTGTGATTCATTGGTTATGTGCACAGATGGTGCGGTTCTATTTGAGCTTTATAGTGGAATTTGAGCATGATGAGCATTTGGGTATTGCATGATCGATTGCGTAATGGTTATGTTCTTTCAGGTTTTGTGTGGCATTTTTGTCATTTGCCTCTCTGTGATTATTAATTTTGAGCGGGGTGGCTCGAGGTATATATTATGGACTAACGTTTGGATGGGGTCATGCATTGCAGCAAAGTTATGTTAAGGTATGGACCTTGTGTTAGAATCGGGTGATGGTTCTACGATATATGATGAATTTTCAGCTTTTCGTTGTGGAGGTACTTGTTAAACTGGCGGGGTAGTACTCTCATTTGAGTCATTTTCCATGACTGGGTACATTTGAATTGTTGCGTATTAGTGCACGGATGGCACGAGTTGTGGCTCCGATTTATATTGGTGCAGTATGTCTGTGGAACAGTATTATTTAGTAATATAAGGTCATTGGACCTAGAATGGGTACTATCAAGTTTGATTTCTATATATTCGGGTGTATAATATTGAAAGTCAGCTCAGAAAGGGATTATGGTTCTGGTTGGGGTGAGAGGGCTTCGTGACTTGTTGATCTGGTAAGTGGTCATGAAATTTCGCGTGTTTCTTTTATTATCAACAGTGTACGAAGGTTTTGGGATGGGGTTTGGTTCTATATGGGTTTAATACTAGTATGTGGTTGGTTTTGGAGTAGTCACTGCAATCAGGAATGGTGCTATGAGCATGCGAGTTTTGTAATATGTTAGGTGATTATGTTCGTGGTTATGGTGATAGTTATGGCTTGATACAGCTTGTTCAAACTCATAAAGTGTGTAAATGTAAGATTCGTGTCTTGAAAGAAATTCTAAGAGTTGGAAATTAAATTCCAAAGTTTATGGGCTAGAGTTAAATTAATGAATTCAGTAGGATTATGTTGTCAAGCCTATATGGAATAGGGTGGCATGGGTTCACCCCAGGTACGTGTGTGGTAAGATGAAACAATGATTTGATGGCTTGGAAACAACTCTTGGCACGTTCGAGGATGAACACATGTTTAAGTGAGGGAGAATGTAACGACCCGACCGGTCATTTTGAGTATTACAACCTTGCTTTCCCCTTTACTTCTCAAATTGTACTTTACAGTTGTTGTGTGAATTGCCGGGGTAATTGGTTCGGGTCCAGTGAGGTTTTGGAAGGAATTGGAACACTTAGTTCCAAGGTTTAATGATCAGCGTAGGTTGGAGAGGTTTGGGAGACTCCAGCTGCCACCTTTCAGTGGCATAGAGAGAGAGGACGCTCAGGATTTCTTGGACAGGTGTCAGAGGATACTCCGTACTGCTGGTATTTTGGAGACTTGTGGGGTCTCATTCACTACCTTTCAGTTTTTTTGGGCTGCACTCAGATGGTGGGAGACTTACGAGAGGCGTAGGACTGTTGGCACAGTACCCCTTACTTGGCAGCAATTCTCCATTCTTTTTCTGGAGAAATTTGTGCCTGAGTCCCGCAGAGAAGAGCTGCGCAGGCAGTTTGAGCAGCTTCGCTAGGGTGAGATGTCTGTTACACAATATTAGATGCGGTTCTCCGAGTTAGCTTGTCATACGGTACGGTTGGTTCCCACAGACCGAGAGAGGATCAGGAAGTTTATAGATGGCCTCGGTTTTCAGCTTCGATTGTTTATGACCAAGGAGAGAGTATCTGGGGTTACCTTTGATGAGGTTGTCGACATTGCTCGACAGATTGAGGTGGTTCGAGGTCAGGAGAGGACTGAGAGGGAGGCTAAGAAGCCTCGGGGTTAGGGTGGATTCAATAGTTCTCCTCAGGGAGGTCAGTTTCAGCAGGACCAGTTTCAGCAGGGCCAGTCATCATTCAGTGCATTGCCAGCACAGGGTTCTCATTATGCCCCGCCCGCTCAGGTATCGTCAGGTAATTCTTTTGGGCATCAGGAGCAATAATTTGGTTAGAGGAGGGGTTGTTTCGAGTGCGGGGATTTTGGTCACATTGCGAGATATTGCCCTAGGATGTTGGGTGGGACTCCACAACAGAGTACTCAGCCTCCGACTACAGCACCAGTTACCTCACCACCCGCCGAGCCAGCTAGGGGTGGAGTTCAGCCAGCTAGGGGCGGAGCCCAGTCAGCTATGGGTCGCCTGAGAGGGGGAGGCAGATCAGGGGGTGGTCAGGCCCGTTTCTATGCCCTCCCAGCCAGGCCAGACGCTATTGCTTTAGATGCTGTGATTTCAGGTATGTTCTTCTGTTAAACTCGTTCGAGGACGAATGTTTGTTTAAGAGGGGGAGAATATAACGACCCGGCCAGTTGTTTTAAATATTTTAACCTCGTTCCCCCATTTGCTACTTCTTTATGTATCGTTCAACTGTGTTGAGTTATATTGGGTTAGTTGGTTCGGGACCAGAATATTTTCAGAGTGAATTGAGACACTTAGTCTCTTAAGTAGAAACTTAAATTCGAAAAGTGGACCGGATGTTGACCTATGTGTAAACGACCTCGGATTTCAATTCGGAAGGTTCTGTTTGCTCCGTTAGGTAATTTTGGACTTAGTAGTGCTTCAGGAATGTGATTGGAGGTCCATGGTAGAATTAGGCTTGAATTGACGAAATTGGAAATTTAACGATTTCGGTCGGCAGTGGAAAATTTGATATCGAGGTTGGAATGGAATTTTGGAAGTTGGAGTAGGTTCGTAGTGTCATTTGTGATTTGTGTGCACAATTTGAGGTCATTCGGATGTGGTTTGATTGATTTCGGCACTGGTTGCCGAATTTGTAAATTTAGAAGTTCTTAGGCTTGAATCCAAGGGTAATTTGATGATTTGATGTTATTGTGAGTGATTCGAAGGTTCGACTAAGTTGGTATGTTGATATATGACTTGTTGGTATTTTTGTTTGAGGTCCCAAGGGGCTCGGGATGATTTCAGATAGGTATCGAAGAGTTTGGACGTTGGAAATATAGTTGGAGCTATTGTTCTAGTGTGTCCGCAGCAGCGGATTGGGAACCGCAGGTGCGACGATCGCAGGTGCGTGGGTGGCTTGCACATGTGGAGATGGTCGCAGGTGCAGAAGAGAGGATCGCACCTGCGAGCCCGGAGGTGCAAAGGGGTAGCCGCAGGTGCAAAGCTTGGCGTCTAAGTGACTTTCGCATATGTGCACCTGGGACCGCAGATGCGAGTCCGTAGGTGCGAGAAAGGGTCCGCAAGTGTGGAATCACTGGGGCAGCTCCTATATATCACACTTCGCAAATTTTGGTGCGTTCTTCACCATTTCTATTCGGTGTTTGGAGCTTTTGGGAGTGTTTTGAAGAGTGAATCAAGGGGGTTTCATTGAGGTAAGTTACTTGAACCCTAATACTTGTATATATGGTGATTTTCCGTTGTTTAATCATGGTAATTAGTGAAAATGAGGGGTTAGGGCTTGGAAATTTTGGAAAGTAATTTAAGAATTTGAAGGACCAAACGATGTCGTATTTTGATGAATATGGTATGGTTAGACTCGGGAGAGGGCAAGGTTTATTATTCTGCCATTTTTGACGGATTTCGAGTCGTGGGCCAAAGGAGCGGGTGTTGTTCGGTTTCGAATTTTGGGCATAATTTGATAGTTTTTCTTATGGAATTCATTCCATTAGTGTATATTGATGGTATTGTACTGATTGTGAATAGATTCAGAGCATTTGGAGACCCAGTCCAGAGATTTGTGGTTACGTGTTTATTTGTTGTTGAATTTGTTTGCCTTCATGTTAGAGATCATGCTTAGGCTTTATTCATGGTCACATTATTTGTACTCAGTCATAGAAATTATTGTACATGTTTATCTTAGTCTCTATTAATTGCTACTATGCGGTGATACTTGATGTGGGTTGTGTTCCCTTATTGTTGATGATGGTGAGGCTAGTGAGGTACATGATTGAGCGAGGCCGAGGGCATGATTGTGAGGATATTAATACCATAGCGCATGAGTTATCCGCGTAGCACGTGAGTTAACCGTGCGGGTCCAGGTATTGATACCATAGCGCATGAGTTGTCCGCGTAGCACGTGAATTGACCGTGCGGATCCAGGTATTGATATGATGGCACGTGAGTTGTCCGTGCTTAGCGCTTGGGCTTTGGGAGCCCCTCCGGAGTCTGTACACACCCCCAGTGAGCACAAAGTGTTGAGTGTTTTGAGTATTGAGTGTTGAGTGCGAGTAATGAGTGATGGAGTGACACTGCTGTGAGGTTGTATTTATTTGTGTATTGCTGCATTTATTTGTTAAACTTCTTTGTGGCATTTACTGAGTTATGGAATTTGCCTGTTTATTTTCTGTTTATTTGTAAATTGTGAAAATAAATAATTGGACTGTTTTACTTAGCTCGTCACTATTGCTCAGTTCCTTAGTTATTTCCGTTACTTGCTGAGGTGGTTGTACTCATGCTACACCCTGCACTTTATGTACAGATGCAGGTGAGTTAGAGCGCGGCGATCGTTGATTTCAGGCCGGCTATCTGTGGAGATTGCAAGGTAGCGGCTAGCGGCCGCAAGACCTTGTTAATCCTTTTATCATTTCTCTTTTGGATTGTATTGACAGTTAGCCAATTTCATTTCTTAGTTCATAAATTTAGACGCTCATGACTTAGTGACACCCCGATGTTTGGGGCTCGTTTCTGTATTTCAAAAATTATATTTAAAGTTGATTTAGTTTATGAGAAGTTCAAATATTGATATGTTTTATTAAATTCTTATAATCAGTTTAGTAGAAATATTTTGGGAAGTAGGCTTTCCTTGTAACACGATAGGCGCCATCACGACTATGGTCAGATTTTGGGTCGTGATAAGTTGGTATCAAAGCCTAAGTTACATAGGTCTCACGAGTCATGAGCGGGTTTAGTAGAGTCTTGCGAATTAGTACGGAAACGTCTGTACTTATCTTCGAGAGGATACAGAACCTTTAGGAAAATTTTACATTCTTGGATTCTTATCGTGCGTTTTGTGTACTCTAGTAACTAAACATTTGTATTTCATTCTCTCATAGATGGTGAGGACTCGTGCTACTGGTCAAGAGGGTCAGCCACCAGTTCGGGCCGCGAGAGGCTGAGGCCGCGGTTGAGGCCGTGGTAGGGGTAGAGGTGCAGCACGTACAATAGTTGCTGAAGTACCTGCAGATCCACCGGTTGTCCCATATCGGTACCAGGTTCCAGTTGTTGATGAACCATCTCAGGCACCACCTATGCCTATTGTTATTCCAGGCCTTCAGGAGGCCTTAGCTCAGATTCTGACAGCGTGTACCGACCTTGCTCGGGCGGTCTCTATTTTGATGGCCGCAGCCACTTCTCAGGCCAGGGGAAACACTCAGACTCCCGTCGCTCACACACTCTAGTAGGTTGTTCAGGGACTTCAGACACCGGAGTCACCACCAGTCGGTTGTAGCTGCATCGGATTATGTGGTTCCTGCTATGCCTGAGGATGATCAGCATAGGTTGAAGAGGTTTGGGAGACTCCAGCCGCCACCTTTCAGTGGCACAGAGAGAGAGGACGCTCAGGATTTCATGGACAGGTGTTAGAGGAGACTCCGTACTGCTGGTATTTTGGAGACTTGTGGGGTCTCATTCACTACCTTTAAGTTTTCTGGGGCTGCACTCAGATGGTGGTAGACTTACGAGAGGAGTAGGCCTATTGGAGCAGCACCCCTTACTTGGCAGCAATTCTCCGTTCTTTTGCTGGAGAAATTTGTGCCTGAGCCCCGCAGAGAGGAGCTGCACAGGCAGTTTGAGCAGCTTCTCTAGGGTGAGATGTCTATTACACAGGATGAGATGTGGTTCTCTGAGTGGTTCCCACAAATCGAGAGAGGATCAGGAGGTTTATAGATGGCCTCGATTTTCAGCTTCGATTGCTTATGACCAGGGAGAGAGTATCTGGGGTTACGTTCGATGAGGTTGTTAACATTGCTTGACAGATTAAGGTAGTTCGAGGTCAGGAGAGGACTGGGAGGGAGGCTAAGAGGCCTCGTGGTTAGGGTGGATTCAGTGGTGCTCCTCAGGGAGGTCAGTTTCAGCAAGACCAGTTTCAGCAGGGCCAGTCATCATTCAGTGCATTACCAGCACAGGGTTCGCATTATTCCCCGCCCGCTCAGGTATCATCAAGTAATTCTTTTTGGCATCAGGCGCAACAATTTTTTCAGAGGAGGGGTTGTTTTGAGTGCGGGAATTTTGGTCACATTGCGAGATATTTCCCTACCGCAGTGGAGTACTCTGCCTCCTACTACAGCACCAGTTACCTCACCACCCGCCGAGCAAGCTAGGGGTGGAGTTCAACCAGCCAGGGGCGGAGCCCAGTCAGCTATGGGTCGCCTGAGAGGGGGAGGCAGATCAGGGGGTGGTCAGGCCTGTTTCTATGCCCTCCCAGCTAGGCCAGACACTATTGCTTCAGATGCTATGATTTCAGGTATGTTCTTTTGTTAAACTCGTTCGAGAACGAACATTTATTTAAGAGGGGGAGAATGTAACGACCTAGCTAGTTGTTTTGAATATTTTAACCCTGTCCCCCTATTTACTGCTTCTTTATGTGTCATTCAGCTATGTTGAGTTATATTGGGTTAGTTGGTTCGGCACCAGAATAGTTTCAGAGTGAATTGAGACACTTAGTCTCTTAATTAGAAACTTAAATTAGAAAAGTGGATCGGATGTTGACCTATGTGTAAACGACCTCGGATTTCAATTCTGATGGTTCTGTTAGCTCCGTTAGGTGATTTTGGACTTAAGAGTGCGTCCGGAATGTGATTTGGAAGTCCGTGGTAGAATTAGGCTTGAATTCACAAAATTGGAAATTTAACGATTTCGGTCGGCAGTGAAAAATTTGATATCGAGGTCGGAATGGAATTTCGGTATTTGGAGTGAGTTCGTAGTGTCATTTGTGATTTGTGTGCAAATTCTGACGTCATTCGGATGTGGTTTGATTGATTTCGGCACTGGTTGCCGAATTTGGAAATTTAGAAGTTCTTAGGCTTTAATCTAAGGTTAATTTGATGATTTGATGTTGTTTTGAGTGATTCGAAGGTTCGACTAAGTTGGTATTTGATATATGACTTGTTGGTATTTTTGGTTGAGGTCCCGAGGGGCTCAGGATGATTTCGGATAGGTATCGGAGAGTTTGGATGTTGGAAATGCAGTTGGAGCTGTTGTTCTAGTATGTCCGCACCTGCGGATTGGGAACCGCAGGTGCGACGATCGCAGATGTGTGGGAGGCTCGCAGATGCGGAGATGGTCGCAGGTGCAGAAGAGAGGATCGCACCTGCGAGCCCGGAGGTGCGAAGGGGTAGCTGCAGGTGCGAAGCTTGGCGTCTAAGTGACTTTCGCATATGCGCACCTGGGACCGTAGATGCGAGTCCGCAGGTGTAAGAAAGGGTCCGCAGGTGCGGAATCCATGGGGCAGCTCCTATATATCACACTTCGAGAATTGTGGTGCGTTCTTCACCATTTCTATTCGGTTTTTGGAGCTTTTGGGAGTGTTTTTAAGAGTGAATCAAGGGGGTTTCATATAGGTAAGTTACTTGAACCCTAACACTTGTATATATGGTGATTTCCCGTTGTTTAATCATGGTAATTAGTGAAAATGAGGGGTTAGGGCTTGAAAATTTTGGAAAGTAATTTAAGGATTTGAAGGACCAAACGATGTTGGATTTTGATCAATTTGGTATGGCTAGACTCGGGAGAGGGCAAGGTTTATTATTCTGCCATTTTTGACGGATTTCGAGTCGTGGGCCCCGGGGTCGGGTATTGATCAGTTTCGGATTTTGCATAATTTGATAGTTTTTCTTGTGGAATTCATTCCATTAGCATATATTGATGGTATTGTACTGATTGTGAATAGATTCAGAGCATTTGGAGACCGAGTCCAGAGATGAGGGCATCCCGAAGTAGGAGTTTTACGTTGTTCAGGTAAGTAACAGTTTCAAATCTGGCTTTGAGGGTATAAACTCGGAGATTTGACATCACGTGATTGTTTGGAAGTGATACCCACGCTAGGTGACGAGCGTGTGGGTGTGCACCGCGAGGAATTGAGACTTGGTCCATCCCTTGAGGCTGTGAGGCCTAATGGCTATTATCTGTGGTTACGTGTTTATTTGTTGTTGAATTTGTTTGCCTTCATGTTAGAGATCATGCTTAGGCTTTATTCATGCTCACATTATTTGTACTCAGTCATAGAAATTATTGTACATGTTTACCTCAGTCTCTATTAATTGCTAATACGCGGTGATACTTGATGTGGGCTGTGTTCCCTTATTGTTGATGATGGTGAGGCTAGTGAGGCACATGATTGAGTGAGGCCGAGGGCTTGATTGTGAGGATATTAATACCATAGCGCGTGAGTTATCCGCGTAGCACGTGAGTTAACCGTGCGGGTCCAGGTATTGATACCATAGCGCGTGAGTTGTCCGCGTAGCATGTGAGTTGACCGTGCGAATCCAGGTATTGATATGATGGCACGTAAGTTGTCCGTGCTTAGCGCTTGGGCTTTGTGATCCCCTCCGGAGTCTGTACACACCCCCAGTTTAGCGCAAGGTGTTGAGTGTTTTGAGTATTGAGTGCTGAGTGCGAGTGATGAGTGATGGAGTGACACTGCTTTGAGGTTGTATTTATTTGTCTTGCTGCTGCATATTTTTGTTAAACTTCTTTGTGGCATTTACTGAGTTATGGAATTTACCTATTTATTTTCTATTTATTTTTAAATTGTGAAAATAAATAATTGGACTGTTTTACTTAGCTCGTCACTATTGCTTAGTTCCTTAGTTATTTCGGTTACTTGCTGAGGTGGTTGTACTCATGCTACACCCTGTATTTTATGTGCAGATTCAGGTGATTTAGAGCGCGACGATCGTTGATTTCAGGCCGGCTATCTGTGGAGATTACAAGGTAGCTGCTAGCGTCCGCAGTACCTTGTCACTCCTTTTATCATTTCTCCTTTTGGATTGTATTGATAGTTAGACAGTTTCATTTCTTAGTTCATAGATTTAGATGCTTATGACTTAGGGACACCCCGATGTTTGAGGCTCGTTTCTGTATTTCAAAAATTATATTTAAAGTTGATTTAGTTTATGAGAAGTTCAAATGTTGATATGTTTTATTAAATTCTTATAATCAATTTAGTAGAAATATTTTGGGAAGTAGGCTTGCCTTGTAACATGATAGGCGCCATCACGACTACGGTCAGATTTTGGGTCGTGACAACAGGTACTTGGATGTACAATAGCAATTATCCTAATCGGCGGGGATTGCGGGAGGATTTTGTAGAAGGGGTGGATGACTTTATTAGGCATGCAATGCCACTTTCATCATACCAAATTGAAGGAGTAATTAGGTGCCCTTGTGTTAAGTGCGATTGTGTGAAGTTTAGAAAATCGGAGGAAGTTAAGCTTCATCTTTATAGGAAGGGGTTTATAGAGAATTACTTTGTGTGGACTAATTATGGAGAGATCGATGGTAGTCGTGGAATGTTTCATAACATGGTTGTTGGTGAAAGTAGTAGGTCGGTAGAGAATAGAAATCATGATTCTAGAATTCAGGATATGGTTGCGGATGCTCTTGGGATGCACTCCAGGGGTGAGCCCAATGAAAATATTGAACAAACTCCTAATGATGACGCAAAACTTTTTTATGAACAATTATAGGAAGCTAGTCGTCCACTACGTGAAGGAAGTCCGCACTCTGAGCTGCCTGTTGCAGTTAGATTACTAAGTATCATATCTGATTGGAATATTTCTCAAGCAGCCATGGACTATTTCATTGACCTTATGAGTGAACAAATTGACCCAAATATCAACTTACCTGGTGATTTCTATAAGGCAAAGAGATTGGTTTCTATGTTAGGACTTTCGTTGATGAGAATTGATTGTTGTGAAGATGGTTGCATGTTATATTATAAAGATGATGCAAATTTAGAAAGTTGTAAATTCTACGAAAAATCTCGTTTCAAGAGGCTTTCCAACGAGAATATGGTCACTGTGAAGGCGATGCATTATTTACCTCTTATACTTAGGTTAAAGAGGTTATATGCGTCGATGAGTTCCGCTCCTCATATGAGATGACACTTTGAAAATAGAAGACCACCTGGTGTTATGTGTCATCCTTCAGATGGAGAAGCTTGGAAGCACTTTGATAGGACATATCCATATTATGCTAGTGAACCAAGGAACATTCGGTTAGGTTTTTGTGCGGATAGCTTCACTCCTTTTTCTATATCTGCGATACCATATTCATGCTAGCCTGTCTTTCTTACACCTTATAATCTACCACCTGAGTTGTGTATGACTAGTCCATATATATTTTTAAATTTTATTATCACCGGTCCATGTAATCCAAAAAGTTTGATTGATGTATATTTGCAACCTTTGATTGATGCGCTAAAACAATTGTGGTATGATAGTGTTGAAGTATACGACATATCAACTAAGCAAAATTTCAAATTGAGTGCTAATTTAATGAGGACTATTAACGATTTTTCTGCGTATGGAATGTCGTCTGGGTGGATGACTGTTGGGAAGCTAACTTTTCCTTACTGCATGGAAAATGGTAAAGCATTCACTTTGAAACATGGCCTAAAGCAATCATGGTTTGATTGTCACTGTCAGTTCTTGACTGATGATCATGAGTTTAAAAGGATGAAAAATGCATTCAAAAAGAATAAAGTGGAATATGATTTTCCACCTCTGATACTTTCAGGTGAGGAAATTTGGGAGAGGGTCCAGAACTTCAGTAATGTTACGGAGGCTCCACCTTCTAGATTTCCCGGATATGGTGTTACTCGTAAGTGGACGAAACAGAGTATATTTCGAGAGTTGTCGTATTGGAAGGATAATCTTCTCTGATACAACCTTGATGTCATGCATATTGAGAAAAACTATTTTGACAATTTGTTCAAAAGAGTGATGGATGTTAAAGGTAAGACAAAAGATAACCCGAAGGCTAGAATGGACTTACAAGAATATTGCAGGCGACCTGAATTATACTTGCAGACAACGAACAATGGTAAGATGTTCAAGCCCAAAGCAAGTTACACATTCACTTTGGAGTAAAGACGACAAATTTGTGATTGGGTTACGAAATCGAAGATGCTTGAGGGTTATATATACATATATATTCGGTTTTGCTAACTTATGAATTTTAGTTTAACACTATATAGGTAAATAATCCAAATAATGGTGTAAATCAAATTTTGAAATATATATATTGGGGACCTGGGCTTCAGGTCACAACAATGTCTAAGTACGTAGTGAATGGTTATAAGTTTCATAGAGAGGATTGCTCTAAAAATAAAAATAGCAATAACAGCGGGGTGTGAGTTCAAGGTGGTGATGGCAACCAAGTTGGAGATATTGATTATTATGGTGTGGTCAAAGAAATATTACAACTAGAATATACAGGTTAGCCATATAAGAAATTAATACTCTTTAGATGCAAGTGGTTTGACCCAAATCCAACAAGAGGTACAAGAGTACACCACCAATACAATATAATTAAGATTAATCATACGAGGGAGTATGATCGCTATGATCCTTTAATAATTGTACATAACGTTAGGCAAGTGTATTATGCTCCTTATCCATTGAGGCGGAATAAGTCTGATTGGTGGGATGTAATCAAAACTAAGCCTGTAGGTATGGTGGAGGTCGAGAATGTGTTAGATGTTGCATATCAAAACGATATCTCCAGTGTCCACCAAATAGTGGACGATCAGTTAGAAAATGATTTGGAACATCCTGAATGCATATTGGAAGAAGTTGATATAAATGAAGTAACAATTATAGAAAATGATAATGAAGAATAAATTGATGAAATTCAAACAAGTGAGCACGAGGAATTCTCGGAGGAGGTACAATATGTCGACAAGGATTAAAAAGTTGGTTTTAAATGCACTCTCGTTTTATGACTAGTCTTTTGCATGTTTCAATGTAAATATGTATTATATTATGTAGATGGAAGGAAAGGGTCAAGGTAACAATGACCCTATTAGTTCTCGGGTTCGAGAAAAGGCTAAGAAGGGAAAGAGGAGGGTAGAATCTGGGGATAATAATTCTCCCTCTTTTCCACCCGCTTCAGAGATGCATATGTCTTATCCTCCACCGCACGGCTATACTAAGTTGCCACAGCATCACGAGGCCTACACCTTCATCCAGACACCAGGTCTTTCATCACAGGGCCATAGGACTATACGTCCGACATACAGTCCAACTGCCTCACAGCCACGTGGATCGCATCCCTACATATCACAGCCACATGGATCGCAGTCATCCATATCACAGCCACTCAGGTCACAGCCATCTGTATCACAGTCACATGGATGGCATTCAGCTATGTCGCAGTCACAGGGATCACAACCATCATCATCATCATCATCATCATCATCAACTCCATCCATTTCAGGACTTTGCCTGCGAGACCGTAGCTCTGAGCCCCCCACACCTTCTTCAAATGCCTCTGATACATATGTTGAGGATGATGATCTAGAGGTTGTGTATTATGATCGATATGGCAAGATCATCATATTCCTTGAGGGTAACGGGTAAGAGTTATTTGTTATTTTGGGTTTATTGTTTTATAATATTTTTACTAATATATTAATGTGTTTTTATTGTTAAATTGCAGGTTCAAGCCAGGTTAGCAAACTACGAAGATAATCACCAATGCGATCAAAAAGCTTTATGATGGCCCTTATACAACTTGGGACTGATTTTCCATACTCGCTGAAGGAGCAAATTTTCAATCAGTTTAAGGTATAAATGTTCTTTTAAGCAGGTTAATAATTTATATTTCTGATATTTCCATCTAATATTAACTTTTGAAATGCAGAGCAAGTGTGTATGGGAAGACCGCTATAGCGAGGAAGTAGCTGTAAATTTTCATCATAAAGCCCGCAAGAGATTGTCAGATCATTTTTCGGATGGTGGAAAGAAGAACAAGAGGCATGACTGGAGCATAGCAAAATCTCGATCAACCCGAGCAGGTATCAAAATCTGTATAGAAAGTGCAAAGTGCAGTATCAGTACAACCGACCCCATGTACTGGTAAGTGTCGAGCCTAACCTAGATGAAGTAGTGACGAGGCTGATGCAAGGCACCTACAAATAAATCCGTATAATTTAATAGTGTATATACAAATAACAGAAATGAAGAACTAAACAGGAAATATCGGGAGGGGAACATACTGAGGGGAATACAAGATAAAGAACTACAACAGAATGATCACTGGAGCAGTCAACATACCATGAATCAACAGGAATAGTGAATACAGTAAGGAAAAATGCACTGCATCACCCTTCGTGCTTTTATTCTCAATCTCACCAAAAAATTAATAAAAACAGCACGGTATCATCCTTCGTGCATTAACGCTCATATCATGGCATGGCATCACCCTTTGTGCATTAATACTCACTATATGGAACGACATCATCCTTCGTGCATTAATACTTACAATATGGTACGGCATCACCCTTCGTGCATTAACACTCTCCCTTACCATAATGTAATGCATAAATAACAACAAGAAGATAGAATAACAAGTACAAACCTTACTTCAACATTTGGTTCCATAATATCAATCTCAACTTTGAAATAAAAACTCAATTATCACCGGAAGATCCGAAAACATGATAAGAACGATAAATTGAACAACACTGGTATAAAACGTAGCAATTATGCATAGGAATGAGACAATATAAGAAAACAGAGAAATATGGAAAACAGGTAAATTGGCAGCGCATAAGTACTCGTCACCTCACATATACGCCGCTCACATGAATTTCACTTAGCAAGTAATCTAAAGTTCTTAATTCCCTCAAGTCAGGGTTCGACACAACACTTACCTCGCTCCGTAGGCCACTTAATTCTAAATCACAGCTTTTCCTTTGGAATTCACCTTCAATAATATCAAATATTGCTAAAGAAATTAATTATATTGCATAAAATAAATTTCCCTAAAATTTCCTCCAAAAAGTTGAAAAATCGACCCCGGGCCCGCTTGGTCAAAATCTGAGGTTCGAACCAAAATGCACTTACCCATTCACCCCCGAGCCAGAATATATAATTAGTTTTGAAATCCGACCTCAAATTGAGGTCTAAATCCTCAAATTCCCAAAATCCCTAGTTTCTACCCTAACCCCTAATTCTACCATGAAAACTCTAGATTTTTTGTTGAATTCTTGTAAAATGAAGTAACAGATTGAAAGAAACGAGTTAAGGAACACTTACCTATGATTTAGGGAAGAAACTATCTTTGAAAAATCGCCATAGGCCTCCTATCCTTTTGAAACGAGAAGAAAAATGGCCGGAGTCCGAATTAAATGAACTCACTGCCCAGCGACCTTCGCACTTGCGCATCCGCACGTGCCGACAGGACGTGCGCTTCTGCGGAAAAGGACTGGCCTAACTGGACCCGCACCTGCGGACAGGGTTCTGCTTCTGTGGTCCCGCTCCTGCGGAGAAAGGTCCTCATCTGCGAAAAAATAAAGTCCAGGCCTGGGTCGCACCTGTGGGGTTATCGCTCGCACTTGCGAGCTCGTACCTGCGACCAAAGGTTCGTAGGTGCGGGCACACCAGATTTGTTGCACCAGCAGCCTTGTTGAGATTTGAACTCAACTCGCGCATCGCCCGAATGGAACCCGAACCCTCGGGGCTCCAAATCAAACATGCACGCAAGTCTAAAAATATCATACGGACTTGCTCGCGTGATCAAATCTCCAAAATAACACCTAGAACTACGAATTTAGCACCAATTCAAATAAAATTCTCAAGAACACTTTAAAATTTCTATTTTCTCAACTGGACGTCCGAATCATGTCAAATCAACTCCGCTTCTCACCAAATTTCACAGACAAGTCTTAAATATCATAATGAACATGTACCGAGTTCCGAAACCAGAATACGGACCCGGCACTAACAATGCCAAACACCAATCAATTCTTAAAAATAATTAAATTTTTAGACTTTTAATTTTCATCAAAAATTCATAACTTGAGCAAGGGACCTCCGAATTCGATTCCGACCATACGCCCAAGTCCCATATCTGAAAATATGGATCCGGGCCCGTTTACAAAAACTATTGACCGAAGTCAACTAAAATCAACTTTTAAGGCAAAAATTATTATTTTCATTAGTTTTCAACATAAACGCTTTTCGAAAACATGCCCGGACTGTGCACGTAAATCGAGGAGGGTAAAAATAAGATTTTTAAGGTTTAAGAGCGCAGATTCGAGTTCTAAAATATAAGATGACCTTTTGGGTCATCACACATTAAATCCAAATTTAGATAATTATATTAGCACATCTTCTTAACCTTGCTTAATTAATTATTTGCATAGGAAAAATTTATAATGAAATTAAATTCTAAGAATATCAAACCATCAAACTCACAGAATTCACATAAATATATAGGTAACATTCACATCAAATCGTCATATGAAAGCAAGTTCAACAAATGCGAATTAAGGCATGGCAACAGATGATTTAATAAATGCCAACAAATATCCAATTTAATACACAACATGCCTAAGACTTTAAACCAATAAATTTTGCACATATAAGCCTGAGTACGTACTCGTCACCTTGCGTACACGGATTTTTACATTTCACAAATGGCACATAAGACTCGATGCCTAAGGAGAAATTCCCTCACTCGAGGTTAGGCAAGATACTCACCTTTTTGAAGTTAGGCCAATATTCTAAAAATAATCGCCTTCTTGCTTGGATTGACCTCCGGACAGCACAAATCTATCCAATTCTTCAAATAAATATCTTTCACATATAATTCTTCCAAATAACTCTCTTTCAAATATAATTTCCTCAAATAAATATTTTGAATATAATTCTTTCAATTAAAAGTCACCATGTGACACCTCATTTCATAATTATAAAAGTACGGGTCAGCCCTTTTTATATTTTTACGGAACTTTGTGCCCATAATTAAATCATCATATTTTTCTGAGCACCTCGTACCCATTTTTCATATCACATCTGCACGGACAATTCACGTGCCAATAATAAAACCATCATATTTTCCTCGGCACTTCGTGCTCACGTTTCATATCTCAACTGCACGGACAATTCACGTGTTAATATCATCATTATTAGTCACGGCACCTCGTGCCCACATTTATTTTCATAATCCGTCTGGCAATAGCCACATGCTCCCAATTTCATAATAAATCATACTATTATCAATTTACCAACAACAAGACAAATTGCACAAGGTATAAAATAAACACAAGAAAAATCACAACATCATATAAAATCACCAATGCAACCACTCCACATCATTACATATCATCCCTGATAATAGCCACCCTTATCTCTCCTATAGCCACCCTTATCACTCCTATAATAGCCACCCATATCCCTCCGCCCTGACAATATCAATAACTATCCTTATCGCTCTTATTGCCACCCTTATCGCTCCTATAGTCATCCTTATCGCTCCGCCCAGACAATATACCAACAAACACAACAACAGTGAAGTGCCACTCTTATACCCACATAATATCAACAGTGGAATGTCACCCTTATATCCTCAAAGTAAGAACTCACACAACACAATAATTTATACGGAAAATTATCACGACAACATAACAAAATCATATCATATCATAATTTGCCCAATGACCACAACCAAATTTCAAAGATACAACCAAATCAATTAATTTTACAACAAATAGCCGAAGGCTCCACGCCATGTATATAACACCACAAAAACAATCAACATAGATAGAAATTATTCAGCATAAAGCAAAGCCTTCATTAAATCTAAATTTAGATAATTATATTAGCACATCTTCTTAAGCTTGCTTAATTACTTATTTGCATAGGGAAAATTCATAATGAAATTAAATTCTAAGAATATCAAACCAACAAACTCACGGAATTCACATAAATATATAGGTAACATTCACATCAAATCGACATATATAAAAATAAGTTCAATAAATCCGAATTGAGGCATGGCAACAGATGATCCAATAAATGCCAACAAATAGACAGTTTAATACACAAAATGCCTAAGACTTTAACTCAATAAATTTTTCACATATAAGCCCAAGTACGTACCCATCACCTCGCGTACACAGCTTTTTACATTTCATAAATGGCACATAAGACTCAATGCCTAAGGGAAAATTTCCCCACTCGAGGTTAGACAAGATACTTACCTTTTTGAAGTTAGGCCGATATTCCAAAAACAATCGCCTTCTTGTTTGAATTGACCTCCGAACAGCTCAAATCTATCCAATTCAATTGTATAACTTCATTAAAATTCATCGGAAATAATTCCAGATAATAAAACAACGACTTAAAAATTTATTCTAAAAAGTCAATAAAAGTCAACGCGAGGCCCGCCTCTCGGAACCCGACATAATTTTTATGAAATTCAAAAACCCATTCCGATACGAGTTCAACCATACCAATTTTATTGAATTTCAATAACAACTCGACCTCCAAATCTTAAATTTGCGTTTTTGGAAGATTTTGTAAAAAACTTGATTTCTTTCATTTACATCTGAATTAAACGATGAATATAATCATAGATTCATGAAATATAATCTCTTTATGGTATAGAATACTTACCCAACCAAGCTTGTGGAACATCTTTCCAGAATCGCCCAAGTCCGAGCTCCAAAAATTTCAAAACGAAATGGTAAAATGATCATTTTTGGGTCATTAAGTTCTGCCCAGATTTCGCATTTGCGGACAGCATTTCCGCATTCGTGAAGTCGCTTCTGCGAGCCAAAACTCGCTTCTGTGGAAGTCCACTAACCAAAGGCCTTCGCACCTGCGGAGTTCTCTTCGCTTCTTCGTAATCGCAGGTGCGCATTTTCTTCCGCTTCTGCGACCAAATACCAGCCCTGCCAATGTCGCTTCTGCGATGGCTCCCTCGCTTTTGTGTGGTCGCACCTGCGCCCAAACATTTCGCAGGTGCGATTCTAACAGTTCTGCCCAGAAACAACAGAAATCACAGCATTTTCAACAAGTCCAAATTCGATCTCAACCTCGTCCTAAACTCATCTGAGATACCCGGGAACTCGTCCGAATTTACCAATAAGTCTCGTAACACAACACGGGCCTACTTGAGGTTTCAAATTACATCACACAACACCGAAATTATGAATCGCGCGTTGAATCGAATTATAAGTTTTTAAATCTTCCAACTTCTATATTTTGCACCGAAACGTATCAAATCAATCCGCAATGACTTTAAATTTTGCACATAAGTCATAATTGACGAAATGGAGTTATTCTCATTTCTGGAATCGAAATCCGACCGTGTTATCAGAAATTCACCCTTCGGTCAGACTTTCTAAAATTTTTTATTTTTCAACCTTCGCCAAAATGCGTCGAATTGTCCTACGGACTTCCAAATCCAAATCCGAACATACGCCTAAATCCGAAATGATCATACGAAACTATTGTCATCATTGAAATTCCATTTCGGGGTGGTTTTCTCAAAAGTCAACTGCCCGGTCAACAACAACAACAACCTAGTACAATCCAACTAATGGGTTCTGGGGAGGGTAGTGTGTACACAGATCTTACCCCTACCCTGGGGTAGATAGGCTGTTTCCGATAGACCCTCGGCTCCCTCCCTCCAAGAACTCCCCACCTTGCTCTTGGGGTGACTTGAACTCACAACCTCTTGGTTAGAAGTGGAGGGTGCTCACCACTAGAGCAACTCACTCTTGTCAAACTCGACCACACCCGCAGGTCATAATACTTATTACGAAATTGCTCGAGATCTTAAGTCACTGGATGGGGCGTTAATTCTTAAAACGAAAAATCGGGTCGTTACAGTCGGTAAAATCTCCCCCTGCGATAACCGACCAACTTTGGTCGGTAAATTTAACTATAAATTTTATAAAATATTTTAAATAATAATATAATTATTAAAATTTTAAAAAGTGGGTCCACATTACCGACAAATATTGGTCGGTAATCAAAAAGGTGCTTTGACTAAGCAAGTCTTACCACTACGGTCAAGTTTGTCCAATATACCGATCAATTTCGGTCGGTATCTAATTTAAAGAAAATATAAAATATTTTTTTGATAGTTTCCGTCCGTATTGGACGGTATTTAGTCGCTTTTATTGACCGACCAACATTGGTCGGTATCGCTTGGTCGGGTTTTTCCGGATATATAATATTGTCGATAGACCTCGGCTTCATTCTGGTTTTACTTGTTTATAGAGCGTATTCTAATGGTTTACTTTCATATTGGTCCAAAGATTCCTCTTAAAGTTGACACCATCGTTTTGCTATTTGTGTTTTGCATGTCGGCTGGTTTACTTTCATGCTTCCTATTCATAATTTGTGATCAATATGACTTTCCATAGTTATCAAGATTAGTGAGACTTATTTTTCGGAATACAACATATATCCAACATCTCTCTAACCAATGAAGAATCTAGAAATCTATACAAGGGAATTTCATTATAAAGTTATTAATTTTCTCATTGAAGCTTATTGGCTACATTCATATATTGCCGTTTTCATGTTGGTATTGTGATTTCATATCCTTATTTGTTTTTTCCAATCATAATCGGGATACAAGTATTTTGTTATTTTATTCTTTTTTCAAGTGTAATAAAGTATTTTTAATATCTTCATGACGTTGTCCAGTGCAATGTGCTTAATTCTTGATCGCCGGCAAATGTTGCTTTTTTTGAAAAAAAAAACTACTATAACAGATGCGAATTACATTAATTTACTTATATCATAAGGTGAAATTGATCGTGTATGAACTTTATCATATATACCAGAAATAGCAGGTGTGCAATCCAATGTGTTTAATTCTTGAAGCAAATATTCGAATATGGTAGAGCTGTCTAATAATTGGCATATATAAAAGACATGCAGAGCTTTTATAGAATAATTATTAACAGATGCGAATTACATATACCAATAGTTGTAAATTATATAATGCAATCCGTGCACTACTCACAGTCATTGCATGCTACAAAGCTAAAATTTTCTATAGTCGAAATAACATTCTACGAAATAATACATTGAATTGAATATAGAAATTATTCATGTATTTTGTTTTTAAAATACAGCCGAATTGAATACAGTAAAATGCATACAGCGGAGTACACCATATGGCAAGGAATTAGTAGCTACGAGTCGCAATTAGTTAGATTATAGCTACAACTTGTTAGAAGCTAAGCCTCCAAACTATAGCCGTTTATCTAAGTTCCCCTTTATTTCTAGGGATTTTACTTTTGTGATGACTCAAAAGGTTATCTTTAAATTTAATAATTAATTCTGTATTCTAAGACCTTGAAAAAAACTATCTATTATTTTTCGACTTGCGTCCACAATCCGTATAATTTTTCGAAAAGTTTTTATGTGAAAAATGAATTAAAATGTGAAATAGAGCCTTAAAAATCAACTGAGTTGACTTTGGTCAACATTTTGAGCAAACGGGCCCGAATAAGTATTTTGACAGTTTTGGTAGGTCTGTCTCGTGATTTGGGACTTCGGCGTATGCCCAAAATTTAATTTGGAGGTCCCTAGCTCAAGTTATGGTCATTTAACGGAAACTAGAAATTTAAAGGCTAAAGGCTTTCAAAGTTTGACCACGGATTTGACTTTTGATATCGGGGTCAGAATCCGATTCTGGAAGTTGGAATAGCTCTATTATATCATTTATGACTTGTGTGCAAAATGCGAGGTCAATCGGACGTGATTTGATAGGTTCCGGCATCGTTTGTAGAAATTGGAAGTTTCAAAGTTCATTTGACTTGAATCTATGCGTGATTCATGTTTTTAGTGTTGTTGGGTGTGATTTGAAGACATGACTAAGTTCGTATGATATTTTAGGACTTCTTGGTATATTTGGTTGGGGTCTCGGGGGCCTCGGGCGCGTTTCGGATGGTTAACGGATCAAATTCGAACTTAAGGAAAATGCTGGAACTATTGCCTCTGATGTGATCGCACCTACGAGGGTCTTGGCCGCAGGTGCAATGCGGCAGGTGCGGCGGGGTTGGCGCAGATGCGGGACTGGGGCTGTGTAATGACCCAACCGGTCATTTTAACTTTTAGAACTCCTTTTCCCTAAATAAGACTCCCCGAAAGTGCTTTTACTAATTTATGACTTACGGGGATGGTTGGTTCGGGATTTGGAAGTGCTCGGGTTGTAAACGGAACACTTAGTTCTTTAAATTGGCTTTAAAATGCCAAGTTTGACTTCGGTCAATATTTTTAGAAAACGACCCTGGAATCTAGATTCGACAGTTCCAATAGGTTCATATGATGATTTTGGACTTGGGCGTATGTTCGAATCGGGTTTTGGACAACCCGGGAGCTTTTCTGCGCTTAGTAGTAAAAATCAACTATTTGAAGGTTTAATGTTCTTTAAGTTTGGTTTGGAGTAGGTTTTGGAGTAATCTAGGTCCGTTTGGACTTTCAGGCCTGAGAATAGTTCTGTATGCTGATTTAAGAGTTGCACGCAAAATTCGGTGTTATTCCGAGTAGTTTAAGTATGTTTCGGCACGTTCGGAGTAAGTTTGAAAATTTTGAAAATTCTAAGTTGAATCAATTTGGTTTGAGGTATGATTCTTAGTTTTGATATTTTTTTACACGTTCCGAGGGTTCGAGCAACTCCGATTTAAGAATTCAAACTTGTTGGTATGTTTGGGCGGGGCTCCGGGGGCCTCGGAGGTTAATAGGGCGAGGCTCAGACCAAGTTGGAAATTGGGAGCCAAAGCTGAAGCTTCAAGCTGCTGTCAGAATCGCACATGCGCTTGGACAGCCGCAGGTGCGAGAGATGAGCCGTAGAAGCGGGTCTTCATCCGCAGAAGCGAGCCTGGCCGGCCTTGGGTTTTTTCGCAGAAGCGGATCGTGGTCCGCAGAAGCGACGCCGCAAATGCGGCCCAGGCACCGCAGATGCGGAAACAGTGTCTGGGCAGAACCTTAAAAAGGGACGAGGCTCTGTCATTTTAGCCCGTATTTCCTAGAATTGTGGGCAATTTTGGAGCTTTTTGAGAGGGTATTTCAACTAGCTACTTGAAGGTAAGTTAATTCTATACACTTTGAGTTAAATATATAGATTATGGGTAGATTATAACCTGTAAATCTTGAAAATCAAGGGTTAGATGAAAAACTTAGGTTTTTGATAAAAACGAGATTGAACCACGAAATTGATTATGGAACTTAGTAAAAATCATATATTTGAGTTCTTGAGATTATGGGTAACGATTTTCTCCGAAAAGTTTTGGATTTCGGGCACATGGGCCCGGGGTGAATTTTAGAAATTTTACCATTTTGGATAGGATAATTTATTTAATAGATGAATTTCGAATTATTAGACATGTATTAATTATTTTATACAACTTTTGGATAGTTTCGGATTTTTCGGCATCGAATTGAGGTTTTACGCGATATTTTAATCGGAAAGTGGACTTTGAGGCAAGGTAAGTCTCTTGTCTAACCTTGTAAGAGGGAATTTACCCTATAGGTGATTTAAATTAATAATTGTTGCTAATTGTGGGGGGGATACATACGCACGAGGTGACGAGAGTCCGTGCGTAGCTACTTATATTGCTAAGTCCGGGTAGTTTAGGACTTAAATCATGAATTACTTGTGATAATTGCATCTTTCAGTTAATTGAAATATTGGAATTTTGTTGTAAATTGTTAGAGGAAATAATAAGAAACTGAAATTTCACATACTTGAATTTTTGCTCAAACTATTTAACTGTTGCTATAAACTGTACATCCTAGTGTGTAAATCTTAATAAATATAAATATATTCTCATTCCGGAGGTACATAAGAAAATATCCTCCTTTCTTGTGGAGCGGGCCGAATGCCTCGGCAGTATAGATGCATCTATGGATCGCGTCGCACGTCCCTCGGTACTGTACACGACACTCCGGATCGAGTCGTTCAACCTCGGCAGAAATCGTACCTAATACTAATAATTATACGATACCTTGATATATTTATTGCAGCTTGTAAAGCTAATTTATAAATTGGAAATTTATTGATATTAAAGGAATTAATCATTTCTGCTTGTTAAGAAATTTTTTGTTGTTATCCTAAAAATCATGTTTAATTAAATATTTTTATTGTTATATCATTGACCCATAGTGAGTGTCAAAGTCGACCTCTCGTCACTACTTCTTCGAGATTAGACTTGATACTTATTGGGTACACATTGTTTACTTACTCATGCTACACTTGCTGCACTGTTTGTGTAGGACCTGAGAGAGGTACTATTGGAGGACCTATCGTCACGCACCCACGTTATCCAGAGGCTTAGTGGTGAGCTGCCTTTCTAAGCAGTTCTGCAGCAACTAGTGCCTCTTCTTGTACTTATATTCTGTCTAATTTATTTCAGACAGTATTTGGAATTTTGTATAATCCAGTAGATGCTCATACACTTGTGAAACCAGGTCTTGGCACACACTGGTAGAATTGGGGTTTGGTTTATTTTTCTTGGTTTTAAATTAATCAGTATCTTTTCTATTTTCTTCAATATTGCTAGTAAAACGAGTAAAACTTTCTTGGAAAATTATTAAAAATGATTAATGTATGTTTAATCCACTAGTTTGGTTGGCCTAACTATGACGTTGGGCGCCATCATGACCTTTAGGTGAAATTGGGTCGTGACAGGCTGGCTTGGGGTCTTCGTAGGTGCGGCCATTTATGCGCAAAAGCGCGACCGCAGATGCGGTCCTAAGCATCACAGAAGCGGAGGCTTGGTGGGCAAGTAAGGTTCGCAGAAGCAAAACTCCTTCCGCAAAAGCGGATGCGCAGGTGCGAGCCCAGGCACCGCAGGTGCGGAAATGCATGGGTAGTGTTAAAAACGAGGGCTTCCGAGATTTTTCTCATTTTGGTTATTTTAGAGCTAGGTTTGGGTGATTTTGGAGAGAAAGTTTTCCACACAACTTGGGGTAAGTGTTCTTGACTCCCTAGTGATTATATTTTATAAATCCATATCTATATTCATCATTAATTACGGATTTAGATGGAAGAAATTGGAATTTTTGTAAAACCTTTCAAAAACAAAAATTTAAGATTTGAAGGTCCATTTGACATCGGAATTTGATAATATTTGTATGGTTGGGCTCGCCTCGGAATGGGTGTTCGTATTTCATAAGTTTTTGGGATGCATTTTGGATTTTAATTCGGAAAATTTGTAAATTCATATGAAATTATTTCTTACGATTTGTATTGAGTATATTGAATTTTTTATGACTAGATTTGAGGATTTCGGACACGAATTCGCGAGGAAAATGTTTATTGGATTCTTCAATTTGGTTTCAAGCGAGGTAAGTGTCATGGTTAAATTTTACTTGAGGGAATAGAACGCTTGAATTATTTGCTACGTGAAATTCATGTGTAACGATGTATAGGCAAAGTAACGAGTGCCTATACTTTGTCAAATTAATTGTTTGCTTAGTTATTTAAATATCATAAATCATTTTAAGACACGAATTAATTGTTATAATAAATGTTTCTCTCATATTCCTTGTCAATTATTAATTCAGGAATTCATGCAATAATTGTTACATGCTTATTTGATTTATGTGTCTTAATTGCTACTTGATATTTAGCATATCAAATATGAAAAATGCCTATTTCATCTTTAATTTTCACAATTAATTACTACTTGTCAATACTTGTTTCCTAAAAAAATCATAATATATGTATGCTTTGTTTCCTAATAATTCCTTATTAAATGTGGTATTTATTGGAGTATTTTTCATTTAAGAGTTGTTTAATTATATTGTTGGAGCGGGTTGCACGCCGCAATAGATTTATTTTTAAGTTTATATTGTTGGAACGGGTTGCAAGCCGCAATCAAAATTTATTTAATAATTATATTGTTGCAACGGGTTGCACGCCGCAATGGAAATTAATTGAAATAATAATTGATTATGACTGCTGAGTTGGTTTCAAATGTTGAAATGAGATAATTGTTTTATTTATATTATTGTTGTTATTACTATGATTGCGTACAGGTTAATGCGAGCGACCTGCCTTAGCCTCGTCACTATTTCGTTGAGGTTAGGCGCGACACTTACTAGTACATGGGGTCGGTTGTATTGATACTACACTCTACACTTCTTGTGCAGATTTCGGATTTGGTCCCAGCGGCGTACTATAGACTTGCTCGGATTTCAGCTACCCAGAGGAGATTTGAGGTATAACTTCACAGCGTCCGCAGTTCTGAAGTCCCCGTCTACTTTATTTTAGCTATGTGTTTCCTTTCAGACAACGTTATTTTATTCAGACCCTTATTTATATTATTCTAAAAGCTCGTGCACTTGTGACTCCAGTTCTGGGATGATATTTAGACATCGCGATTATTATGGATTATTCACTATATTTTAGACTTTATTTCCGCATTTATTTCTTTGTTATTAATTAATTTAAATTTTTTTGTTAAAATGGCTAATTATATTCTGACGTTGGTTTGCCTAGCAAGTGAAATGTTAGGCACCATCACGGTCACGAAGGTGGGAATTTTGGGTCGGGATAAGTTGGTATCAGAGCACTAGTTTACATAGGTCTCACGAGTCACGAGCAAGCTTAGTAGAGTCTGAAGGATCGGTACGGAGACGTCTGTACTTATTTTCCAAAGGCTACAGAGTTTAGGAATAATTCCACTTCTTTCATTCCTTATCACGCGACATTGATTTAGCTTGAAACATGTATCACATATTCCTTTGTATCCACTCGTGTATGACATTGTGCACTAGGTATTAGTTGTGCGTCGACGGTTCGTGATGTCACAGATGGACTACGAGGGAGCTAGAGATGCTCAAACATTGCCTCAACGTGTGGTTTCGACTGAAGATGCGTACGTATTGTGAGATCACCCAGTAAATCATGTGGGAGGTGCAACGGACCTTGGCATCTGGTTGATTTATACGAGCTGTGAAGGTTAATGTTGTGGATCATCGTACGTGGTGAACTATGACTTCGCGCCGAGTGGGGGAGTCTACTATCAATGGATGGATTGCGGGGTCATGTGTTATATCAGTTTTGGCCTGAAATGTATATACGTTGTACTGAAAGGTTCCCCAAAAAAACAATGTACACATGTTTAAGGCCTGAGATTTTGTAGAGGATAAGGTTGGGACTTGCAGTATGTCCGCCTCCTTAATAATCCTATACTTCAGTACCAAATGAGTTATAGAAACAACTTTAAATTTACATAAGGTCTACTCAGCGTGGACGTCATGGTTGCGGATTTTAGGGTGCTTTGTAGGAAGTACAGTGGTTGACGAGATTCTGGACTATGTGGTTCGTGCCAAGATTTGTCTGTATGGAGCTCTACTTTTGTGATCGTTGTGTATAAATAGGGGTAAGGGTTACCCCAAAGAAGAATCGAAGAGTATGTTAAGAAATGGGTCAGCTCAGTAGTGTTGAGTTAGCGTAACAAAAGAAGAAATTGGCCTTGGGAGAGATAATTCTTCACCGGTATTCGTGGCAAGCCTATGGAGAGGGAAGACCAGTCAATGCAACACTGCCCACTTGGCTCAGTTCTCAGAAACGCTTTGGAAAGAATTTATTTCTCGGACTCTCCGTAATGCATGGCGCATAGGGTTTGAATGGTTGCGTCAGGTCACCACGACGGTGTCATAATATGCCATCAGGTTTAATAAGTTAGCCCGTCATATTCCTACTTTTCACCCTACATCGAGAGAGCGAGTCCACAGATTCATTAAAGAACTCAATTATAATCATAAAATTTTGTACGACTCGGGAGCTACAGGCTGATACTTCATTTCTGCTAGTGGTAGAAATTGCCAAGATATTAGAACGTGTTCGGGTTGAGGCAAAAGTAAACTAAGGAGAACAACAGATCTCGAGATTCTGGAGGATTCAGTGGATTCTACTCTGCGAGTGTAAATCATTATGGCAGGGTCTCGGGCAGTCAACTAGCCCAGTCCACATATCGGATTAATCGGGGTGCTCTAATAAGTTCTTTTAATGTACCACTGACTTGAGTTTCCTACAATGATTATTCAAGCTATCTAGCACAGACTCAGTATGAGCAGCCAAACCCACAACGGGGTTGTTATGAATGCGGTGATACTAGGCATATTATGAGAAAATTGTCTCAGACTTGGGAGAGACATATTTGATCAAAGCACTCAGGCTACGTGCCCCATTGCAGTTACTACACCACCCACACGACCAGTTAGGGGAGGAGGACAGGCGGGTAGAAGGCGTCCTAGAGGTGGAGGCCCAGCCGTTGATATATTAGTTTTATGGTATGGCGGAGGTCACTACATCAGATGTTGTCATTACAGGTACCCCCTCAATTTAATATAAAGGAATAATTTCCTAAACTTGATTCGGTTCTGAGTATCGAGGCGAGTCCTCCTATTGTGCTCCACTTATGAGTGAGCTTCGTAATTCTATAATCTACTTATGTGTTTACTCCTGTTGGGAGATTCTATGGAGATAACTATGCCTATCATTCCATGTTGGTCACTAATAAGAGCTGTGAGGCTAAAGGTGGCTTTCTGTTACCCATTTCGGTATGTTTTGATGTAATTTCCGGATAATTAATTACGAATTGTGAATTATATGCCATACCGGTGTGAGGTTCATTATGTGTTGTGATTTTGTGTAACCGAAATTATTTAAAGGAGAAAATGGAAAATTTCGATTGGCACGATATGCATATTACTTGTGATTCAGCACTGAGGACGAGATCCTCGCATTGTAATATAATTTGAAATGTTTAAACCGGGCTACGAGCTGCGGTGGAAGTTATATCAGGACGAGATCCTTGTGAGCAAAATTCTTGTGTTTAAGTTCTCCCTTGTGAAATTAAATTTGTAGTATAGTAATAATATGGAGTCATTGTGGTTAGGCTTATTTGAAAATTCTTGTATGAAATGTTCTCTGCATACTTGCCAAATTCGTGTTGTAATTATTGAGTTTTAACCTACGAGGTAGGTGACCGCCCATGTGGCGTTAAATGTGACTCATTAATGCAGGTAAATTATTATGAGGTCTTCATGCCTCGCATCTCGTTATCAGTATTGTGAAAGTTTGCAATGAGATTTTTGTTAACATGAAGTTAATTTGAAAATTCTGTAATTGATTATGAACAACTATTAAGACCAGATTGACCCAGAAGGGTTCCCCATTTACATGGTCAGACGAGTGTAATTGAGCTTTCAGAAGCTCAAGACCGTTTTGACTACAGTGCCAGTGTTGGTATTACCCACAGGTTCAGGATCTTATACGGTGTATTGTGATGCATCTCGCATTGGGTTTGGTGCAGTATTGATGCAAGATGGCAAGGTGATTGCATATGCGACATGGCAGCTGAAAGTTCACGAGAAGAATTACCCTGTTCATGACTTAGAATTGGCAACCATTGTTAATGCGCTGAAGATTTGGAGGCATTACCTTTACGGTATCTCATGTGAGGTATTTACTGATCATCGTAGCCTTCAGTATCTGTTCAAACAAAAATTATCTCAATTTAAGGCAAAGAAGATGGTTGGAGTTGTTGAAGGACTATGATATCACTATTTTGTATCACCCCGGAAAGGCCAATGTGGTGGACGCTGCTTTGAGTAGAAAGACTGTGAGTATGGGCGGCTTTGCTTATATTCCGGTTGGTAAGAGACCGTTAGTTGTAGATGTCCAGACTTTGGCTAATCAGCTCGTGAGGTTAGATGTTTCTGAGCCCAGTCAGATTCTAGCTTCCACAGTCACTCGGTCTTCTTTATATGAGCGCATCAGATAGCGGAAGTATGATGATCCTTATTTACTTGTCCTTAAGGACACGTTACGGCACAGTGTGGGGGAAGATGGCATTCTGCGAATGCAGGGTCGTATTTGTGTGCCTAATATAGATGGGCTTCGTGAATTAATTCTTGAGGAGGCACATAGTTCCAGGTATTATATTCATCCAGGTGCCGCTAAAATGTATCAAGCTTTACGGCAACATTATTGGTGGAGGAGAATGAGGAAGGATATAGTTGTATATGTAGCTCGGTGTCTAAATTATCAACAAGTCAAGTACAAGCATCAGAGACCTGGTGGTTTACTTTAGAAGTTAGAGATTCCTGAGTGGAAGTGGGACCGTATAACTATGGATTTTGTTGGTCGGCTCCCATGGACTCAAAGAAAATTTGACGTTGTTTGGGTCATTGTGGACAGGTTGACCAAGTCAGCACATTTCATTCTAGTGGCAGTTACCTATTCTTCAGAGCGGTTAGGCACGCGCGTTGAGTTGAGTACAACATTTCATCCTACAGACGGACAGTCAGAGCGCACTATTCAAATATTAGAAGATATGCTTTGTGCTTGTGTTATAGGCTTTGGAGGTTCTTGGGATCAATTCTTTCCATTTGCAGAGTTTGCCTATAATAATAGCTACTAGTCGAGCATTCGGATGGCTCAGTGATGTCGTTCGCTAGTTGGCTAGTTTGAACCGGAGAGGCTCGGTTGTTGGGTACCGATTTGGTACATAATGCCTTGGATAAGGTCAAAATTATTCAGGATCGACTTCGCACAACTCGATCTAGGCAAAAGGGTTATGCCGATCGTAAAATTCGTGATATTGCATTCATGGTTGGAGAAAGAGTATTGCTCCTGGTTTCACCTATGAAAGGGGTAATGAGGTTCGGAAAGAAGGGCAAGTTGTTCCCTAGGTATATAGGACCCTTCAAAATTCTTGAAAAGGTGGGCGAAGTAACCTACAGGCTTGCATTACCACCTAGTTTATCAGTAGTTCATCCGGTGTTCCATGTGTCTATGCTCCGGAAATATCATGGTGATACGTCCCATGTTTTAGATTTCAGCTCAGTCCAATTGGACAAGGATTTGACTTACGAGGAGGAGCCGGCGGCTATTCTAGCCTGGCAGGTCCGACAATTGAGGTCTAAGAGTTATCCTTCAGTTCTGGTGCAATGGAGAGGTCAATCGGTAGAAGCATCTACCTGGGAGTCCGAGTTGAACATATGGAGTAAATATCCACACCTTTTCATGAGCTCAGGTACTTTTCTAATTCCGTTCGAGAACAAACGTTTGTTTTAGAGGTGGAGAATGTGATGACCCAAAAGGTCATCTTTAGATTTAATAATTAATTCTGTGTTCTAAGGCCTCGAGAAGAACTATCTATTATTCATCGACTTGCGTGCGTAATCTGTATAATATTTCGGAAAGTATTTATGTGAAAAATGGATTAAAATGTGAAATAGAACCTTAAAACTCAACTGAGTTGACTTTGATCAACATTTTGAGCAAACGAACCCGAATCAGTGTTCTGACAGTTCTGGTAGGTCCGTCTCGTAATTTGGGACTTGGGTGTATGCCCGAAATTTAAATTGGAGGCCCCTAGCTCAAGTTATTGCCATTTAATGGAAACTAGAAATTAAAAGGCTAAAGTTTTCCAAAGTTTGACCACAGATTTGACTTTTGATATCGGGGTCTGAATCCAATTCTAGAAGTTGGAATAGCTCCATTATATCATTTATGACTTGTGTGCAAAATTTGAGGTCAATCAGACGTGATTTGATAGGTTCCGGCGTCGCTTGTAGAAATTAGAAGTTTCAAAGTTCATTAGGCTTGAATCTATGTGTGATTTATGTGTTTAGTGTTGTTGGATGTGATTTGAAGACACGACTAAGTTCGTATGATATTTTAGGATTTGTTGGTATATTTGGTTGAGGTCCCGGGGGCCTCGGGCGAGTTTCGGATGGTTAAAGGATCAAATTCAGTCTTAAGGAAAATGCTGGAACTGTTGCCTCTGACGTGATCACACCTGCGAGGATCTTGGTCGCAGGTGCGCGGGGTTGGTGCAGATGCGGGATTGGACTGGCTTGGGGTCTTCGCAGGTGGGGCAATTCTTGCGCAAAAGCGCTACAATAGATGTGGTCCTAAGCATCGCAGAAGCGTAGACTGGCTGGGCAAGTGACGTTCGCTGAAGTGAAACGCCTTCCGCAAAAGCAGATATGCAAGTGCGAGCCCAGGCACCGCAGGTACGGAAATGCCTGGGCAGTGTTAAAAACGAGGGGTTCCGAGATGTTTCTCATTTTGGTCATTTTGGAGCTCAGTTTGGGCGATTTTGGAGAGGAATGTTTCCTCACAACTTGGGGTAAGTGTTCTTGATTCCCTAGTGATTATATTTCATAAATCCATATCTATATTCATCATTAATTTCGAATTTAGATGGAAGAAATTGGAACTTTTGTAAAACTTTTCAAAAATAAAAATTTAAGATTTGAAGGTCCATTTGACATCAAAATTTGATAGTTTTTGTATGGTTGGACTCACCTCGGAACGAGTGTTCGAATTTTGTAAGTTTTTTTGAGATTCAAGATGTGGGCCCCATTATTGATGTTTTTGATGAATTTCGAATTTTAATCCTCATAAGTGAGCTTCGTAATTCTATAATCTACTTATGTGTTTACTCCTGTTAGGAGATTCTATGGAGATAACTACACCTATCATTCCATGTTGGTCACTAATAAATGCTGCGAGGCTAAAGGTGGCTTTCTGTTACCCATTTTGGTACGTTTTGATGTAATTTCTGGATAATTAATTACAAATTATGAATTATATGCCATACCGGTGTGGGGTTCATTATGTGTTGTGATGTTGTGTAACCGAAATTATATAAAAGGAGAAAATGGAAATTTTCAATTGGCACGATACGCATATTACTTGTGATTCAGAACTGAGGACGAGATCCTCGCATTGTAATATAATTTGAAATGTTTAAACCGGGCTACTAGCTGCAGTGGAAGTTATATAAAGACGAGATCCTTGTGAGGAAAATTCTTGTGTTTATGTTCTCCCTGGTGAAATTAAATTTGTACTATAGTAATAATAGGGAGTCATTACTGTTAGGCTTATTTGAAAATTCTTGTATGAAGTTTTCTGTGCATACTTGCCAAATTCATGTTGTAATAATTGAGTTTTAACCTACGAGGTAGGTGGCCGCCCAGGTGGCGTTAAATGTGACTCGTTAATTCAGGTAAATAATGATAAGGTCTTCATGCCTCGCATCTCGTTATCAGTATTGTGAAAGTTTGCAATGAGATTTTTGTTAACATGAAATTAATTAATAGTTCTGTAATTGATTATGAACAACTATTAACACCATATTGACCCAGAAGGGTGCCCCATTTACATGGTCAGGCGAGTGTGAGTTGAGCTTTCAGAAGCTCAAGACCGTTTTGACTACAGCGCCAGTGTTGGTATTACCCACACGTTCAGGATCTTATACGGTGTATGGTGATGCATCTCACGTTAGGCTTGGTGCAGTATTGATGCAAGATGACAGGGTGATTGTATATGCGTCACGGCAGTTGAATGTTCACGAGAAGAATTACCATGTTCATGACTTAGAATTGGCAGCCATTGTTCATGCGCTGAAG
>AWOL01S0078249.1:0-15798 GCA_000715115.1 Nicotiana otophora | reverse complement strand
AAAATAAAGACAGTAAAGTAAAGACAAGTATAGAGAGAAACTGATATATTATTCAAACTTCAATCTTATGTACATAATGAACTGAATTCTCCTGTATTTATAGAAGAAAGGAAGCTGTTGTGTAAGCTGCTACTGCAAGCTACTGTGTAAGCTACTACTGTAAGCTGCTGTGTAAGCTGCTTGTAAGCTGCTGCTGCAAGCTGCTTGTAAGCTGCTACTTTAAGCTGTTGTACCACATATAGATAATCTTCTACCATGGGTAATATTTATCCATAACGGAGTACCGAAAGAATAAGTTTCTTCAGAAGGCTTATTTCCAATGGAGTACTAAATGGATAAACATATTTATGGCGGAACCTCATATGGATAAGCTTCTTCAGGAATCTTATTTACAACGGAGTACTAAATGAACATCCATAATATAATATATTCATAACAATACTAAATATGTTTCATTTTCTATTCTATATATATATTCTACTATCTTATAAGAGGGACTTAGCAGTTAGCACACACCTGACGACATGTTTGCCTGGCACCTCGAGGGCAATATTGTCTTTCCATTTAACTTTCTTTTTGCTTAACTTCTCTCATCTCACTCTTCTTGTTCTTATCGGTACCGGGCACACAGGTCTTTCAGAAACCTGGCAGATGGAGGTTCACTGATCAAAATGTTAACACCCGAGTTATATCAGAAAAACTTTACCGTCTGCAAATTTCTGGTTGCACCTTCTCTGTCCTCACTTTCCTATTCTTATCTTTACACTTTGGTGAATTTTCCCATCCGGATCTTTGTTTTCCTGTGAGCTATCTTCTTCTCATCTTGTATTTCTATGTTTCATCTTTTACTGCACTCTAAGACTTTGTTCTTTATGTGTTTGAGCAAATTCTTGAATGAATCAGTTGGGTGGTGACACATTTTTTTATTATTCCGTGTGGTAAAAGTGCACCTATCTACTGTATGATAAGTGGCAAATCGAGTGAAGCATAATTTCTGCTCTTCAGAAATGGATGTCATGGTAATTCGTAGTTACCCGCGTTGGGGATTGCCGATTCAGATTTTGCTTTATCCTTTTACTTTATTTTCCAGCAAAATTCAAAGAGTTGGATTTATAAAATCTCAAAGTAAAAAAAACTAATCGAGGGTTGCAACGTTTGCCGGTTTAAAGAGGTCCTTTTTTGGGTATTTTGATTAGTTTTTGCCGCTGCTTTCTCTGAGGAACAAAGCGTTTGTTAACCCAGGGTTATACTTTACACTGTATGTTGGTTTCACGAAATACATATTTGTTTTCCTTTTTATGACCGATGGCAAATTTGTTTCGCATAAACCGTAATAGTTTGATTGGGGAAAAGCGTTGAATTTAGACACTAAGTTTGAGAAACTTCGATCTTAAAATATTGTTGTAAGCCTTTTTGAGGTCGAGGAAATTTTGTGATCCTGGCCTTTGATTCCATGGTATCGAAAAGAGAAAAGGAAAGTATAATCCGATATTGTGCTATATAATATTTCCTTTTTTCCTTTGCATAAAGTTAGACCATAAATAGGTTTTACTTTATTTGATTTTTAAAATTATAACTGAATTACTGTTTTCCATTAAAGCTCGGGATTTTACTCAATTCGTACTCAATATTGAGTTCTGCTTGCTTAATTCTTTTTCCCTGCAGAACCTTCAGCTTCTCGCAATATATTGCTCAATATCTGTGTTGTATACTCTTTTTGTTGCATCATATTCAACTGGGAGTACTATAGTTATTAGTCAATATTTAGTTTGGCTGTAAGTTGTAAAGCAGGAAATATAGTCAAGAGAAGATTCTTGATTTCCTTTTCCTTAAACATGTATACTAAGTTGGCTGCCTGTTTGTATTTCGCCGAAGCTCAATTTTTAGGCATTTGCTTGCCTCCATTGCATGCTAATGTAAAGTCTCTTTGAGAATGGATAGAAATTAGACTGTGTTGTACTTTGTTCTGATTGATCTTTATGATGTTAGTAGACTCAACTTCACAGGTTTATAAACTTTTTTGAAATAGCCAAGTCACAGTTGTCCTGTGTGAAAGGTAATTCGTAGTACCATAGTTTGTTTCATTTGGAACTCTTCTTTTGATTATGACAGGAGCGGCCTTGAATTACTATCATGATGTCAAAATTGACAAAACGGTGATTTTTCCAGGGGTCGGATGCGTCTTGATTTTTTGTATAGGATCTGCTCACTGATAACAAAGCAGAGTTTGATTGTTATTCAAATGACTCTGAAGATAGCATGAGGTATGCATCAATATGACCACACACATCATTTATATGTCTTTTCGAAATGGTCAATGACCATTAATTATGGGTTGGTCCTTTTTTTCCCTTCTTAAAAATAGTATATGAAGGCTGGTCTATATCTTTTTGTCTGAGGTTCATGTCATGACAGTGTTGATAATAATGTATGCCTCGAAGGAGGGTACTGCCATTTGATGACTTAACCACTTTTGAAGTGACCACTCACTTCAATACCGATTTTCTATATTATTTCATTAGTTATACACCAAAATGGTGCCAAAAAATTCAAGTGAGCGCTTGACTCAAGCACATTTATTTGACAAATTAACGACGTAATCTTAATTAACTATGCACGGTATGTCCATATCACTATCTAGGGTAAGAATGCTTGAGATTGTTTTCAATGTTAGAATGTATACCACACTTCATCATTCTTATTTATGGATTGGGGGGAGGAGGGGGAATAGTTCTTATGGACTCAAATCTAAGGCGGAAAAATATCAACAACAACAACAACCACCCTGTGAGATCCCACAAGTGGGGTCTGGGGAGGGTAGTGTGTACGCAGACCTTCCCCCTATTCCAGAGGAGTAGAGAGGCTATTTTCGATAGACCCTCGGCACAAGAAGGAAAGAGACAGTTTATCAGTAACAGCAACGAAATCCAGAAAGATAACACCAGCAACACAATAACCAGAAAATAGAGAGCAAAGTAGTAACACTAAGCAGTAACAAAGGCACAGTACTACAGACGCAGGGGAATAATATGTACAAAAAGGGCCACTAAACATACTACAGCCTAACTTACGACCCTAATGAAGTATTAAGAACACATTTGGAGCCACTAGCAGCCTAAAACAAAACACCAACATACTAGCCTCCTATCTCCTAACCTACAACCCTAATGCTCGACCTCCATAACTTCCTGTCAAGGGCCATGTCCTCGGAAATCTGCGTCCGCATCATGTCCTGCCTGATCACCTCTCACCAATATTTCTTAGGTCGCCCTCTACCTATTCTCATACCCGTCAAGGCCAGCCGTTCACACTTCCTTACTGGTGCATCCAGGCTTCTCCTCCTCACGTGTCCGAACCATCTAAGCCTAGCTTCCCGCATCTTGTCTTCCATGGGAGCCACGCCCACCTTTGTCACACCTCCTTTTTCCCGAGGGATAGGGGAGTTTTTCCAATTTAAGTGATATTGTTCGAAATTGGATTATTTAATTAATCAGAGTCGCCACTTGGAATAATTTATGGTGTCCCAAGTCACCGGTTTATTTTAAATTCCAAATCGAGAAAATTTGACTCTGTTTTAAGGTCTGCTACAACCAGAAGACCGGGTAAGGAATTTTGTTAACACGGGAGAACGTGTGAGGCACTCCCGGATTTCGTGGTTTTAGCACGGTCGCTTAACAATCACACTTGGCTTAACTTGATTTATTACATGTTTGAAAACCTATTGTGCATTTTTTTTAACTTTCTAACCACTTTTAATTTATTTTAATTACTTTTTAGTATTTATGGAATTTATTTAAATAAGCCGCGATGCCGCGCACTTATTGTTTTTTGTACACATTGCGAATCGCGTCACATAAAACGCACTCGCGATTTACAACATGTTTATTATTAATTATTTGAAGTTATGGTCAAGTCGTGTGAAACGAGCACTCGAATTGGGATTTATGTATCGTGATCATGCCACGGGAATCGTACCCATAGTCACGATGATTCATTATTAATCGCGCCTAAAACAAGCCATTATGTTTGTTTATTTATTTTTTCAAAGGTTTGAGATTATCGTAAGGTCATGAATTTATGGAGTAAAGATTGTGGAAAGAGTGTAAGATTCCCACTTAAATTATTTACAAGGCCAAATTATTACTAACTTGTGAAAACTATTTACAACGACCAAATTATTATCATTCTATATCTCGAAATTATATTAATATCACTTAGTTATAAGAAATGGGCTAATTACACTTCTAAAAAAAATCGGCAATTTATTGTTAAGAAAGTAGGCAAGTTCTCTGACTTAAGAATTCTGATTTTGGCCATTTTTATTGTATTATAAATGTAGCTTCTATTACATTTCAAACCCATAATCACTTCATTTTTAAAAACCTATTAATTCCTACGACTAAATGAGGAACAGTAATGTCAGTACTAGAATCTTAATCATCAACAAACGAGCATCAGTTTTTATTCATGATTATTCACACAAAATAAACAAAATAACAAGATAAATTTAATGAGAAAAATAACACCTCAATAACATATGCTCAAATAGACCAAATATATCTTAACAGTGAACCATTCATAAGGAACCAACACAACACGGTTTGAATTCACTCGAATAAATCGAAGAAAAATGAGGATAGAAATGGACCTCATGAGAATTTAGTAGAAAAGATCTTCATCCTTACATTTGAAAGTTGCCGGTACAGTAGCAATGGGTACTCAAACCAAAGACCCGATCGGAGTTTCGAATCAAGATCTCGCCGACAAACTCGAACTCGACTGTTGACTCCACTGTTTAGCGTGTAAAAAGGGATGTTATGAAGTATTTTTGTTGGGTTTTAGGTAATAAATTGCTGAATTTTTCGAAAGAAAGACGAGGAAAGAATGACACGAGTAGAAATTTTCTTAACGTAGAAGAAGAAAAACAAATTCTCTCAATTCCCTCCTCTCTTTTTTTCTCCTTTCTTTCCCTCCTTTTTTTTCCCCACATTTCTCTTCTATTTATAGAAAACAATTTCGGAATTTTCAGATTTTTTTAAATTTATTATTTTTTTATTTTTTTTATTTTTAATTAAAAAGAATTTTCACTTCCCATTTTTCTTATTTTTTTAAAAAAATAATTCCCCACTTTCCTTTACTTTTATTTTTTAATTTTTCACTTTTTTTTACTTTTAATATATTTAAAATCTCACTTTTTTTTACTTTTTTTTTTTTATTTCCCACTTATTTTATTTTTCTTTTTTTAATTTTCACTTACTTTTACTTTTATTAAAAAAAAATCAGATACCCTTACTTTTATTTTTTAATTTCAACTTTATTTTACTTTTCATTTTTTTAAAATTTTCACATTCTTTTACTTTTATTTTTTTAATTTTTCACTTTCTTTTACTTTTTTATTAAACCATTTTCACCTACTTTTACTTTTACTTTTTAATTTTATATTTCTACTTTTCCTATTTTTTAATTCCCATCCGAAATTTGTTTTAAAAAAAATAATATTTAATTTTTATTTACTTTCGGTTTTTAATTCATTTTAATTAAAAAATAAAGATAAAAATAATAATAAAAATAATACTTATAGTAATAATTGACCTTTTAAATTATTATTAATTTTTACCCTCTATATATATATAAGGTGATAAAAATTTAAATATAGTCAAAAATTAGGTGCTCACAACTTTCACCTGAATATCTTCATTCCTAATCTTATCTAGCTTAGTGTCTCCGCACATCCATCTCAGCATCCTCATCTCTGCAACTTTCATCTTATGGGAAGGCGGAAAAATATCAAATAAAAATATTGGACAATTCCTAGGAGACCTTTCTTTACTAATGACTAGATATTTTCTTATATTTATCTAGGATTTATCTCTAGGGTCAACTGCTGGTACACATATCTCTTCCTGTGCTCTTATGACGCATGCAATAAAAAAATCTAGAGCAGAAAGTGTTTCTTGGACTGCCTCCCAGATAAAATCTTATTTTGGTTTATCAGGCGGGTAAGCAACTAATTTCGTAGCTTTGTTATCTATGTCGTTATTATTTTTGATTCAGATATCAGTTGGATTCCACATGATTGAAATAAGATAAAAGGAATTGAAACATTCTTTTCCTTTTCCTTGCACTAAACTTTTGCTGCTTTCGTTATACCATATTGGTATAGCATTCTTTTTCCCCGCAGCATTCTTTTGCTGCAACTGCTCAAGCAAAGAATTCTTTGCTTGCATTCTCTGTGTAATTTTCTGTTAGTTGGTGTGCTCTTTTTATTTGTTCATTTTTTTTATTTCTTGCTAAGTGATGTCATATTGTATGACTTGACAGGTACGATTTACCCGACTTAATTGATCATTTCAATAATAGAGGATTATATCACTCAATTTTCTTGAGGTATCCTCTAACACTGTTCTGTCGCAGAACAGGCATAACCTTTAGTTAGCTTAAGTTGTCACACTTGCCTTTCTGTGAAATTGAGATTTAACTTGTCATCTGCAGTATAATGGAAGGGCAAGAATCTTTGCAAAATTTTTCTCCTGAAATTATGGTACAGGATCAAAGCTCTAAAGCTGGTACCCGTTTGCTGCCTCACATTACCCTATCGGATTCAAGGTCTGCATTTCTTCTCTGAGTTTACTTTTCAAAGCATTTTTAGATATTTGCTGGAAAATTGCATAGTTATTTAAACTCTACTGCTGACTTTTAATCTTAAACTTTGATGACTTTGGTCCACATTTAGCACACCAAAGTCATCAATAACGAAGGACTGATTATTATTTTCCTGTTTGTGTGCTATTGTTCCTCTAATAGGTTTAAAAGAATTCACCTACGTTATTGGGCCTGTGCTGGCATGGACCAAATCCCATCTAGATAAAGTCCGCAAGTTTCAATGAAATGTAAACAAATTCATCCTTAGTTGGTGTTAACTAAATGATAAATTGTTTCATATAAGCGCACGTTATTGAAATTCTTTAGCATACTCACCTACTTTTGTTGCAGGTTTAAGCCAATGGTGCCAAGTATATTGCTGATATGTTAAAGTACAATCATACCATATCAAGTCCAGACTTGCAGGACAACAAACTTAGACATGAGGTTTCAATTTCTATCATAATCTTCAATTTTCTTCAAAGTACATAACTCTTCCTAATGCAGAGTGCAATCCGCCTCAGATATTTATCTATCTTCCTTCTATAAGCTTTTTCTGAGCTGCGCTATAATCATGTGCAAGAATAAGTAACCTTTATTCAAGTTCAACCTTATTTTCTACCATGCAGGTAAATACAGAAAAGCTAGCACCGACACTCCTTAAATTAAGGGTCTACCCTCCACAAACTCCACTTGCGTAATTACACTATATTATCCCAGTATAATGCAAATAGTCGGCAACGAATATACAACTGCCTAAGCAAAACACCCTATAGCCTAACAAAAGAATAAGTCATGGAGTACCAGAATCTGATAGGGAACCAAGTATTGGAGAGTAACATATATGTTTTAGAACCCACACTCCCAATTTATCACAGTCGGATCAAGAATTTGAACATTAAGTATTTGAATTTGAGGTTCTACTACTATCTATTTCATTATTTTATTTATCAGGTTTGAAATTTATTATTTATACTTTTTAGTGGATCTTTTAGCGCATGCACACAGTAAAACTTACTAGCTTCGAATTAACTTTTAAATTATCTTCCTCACCGCCCCTACAAAAAAACCATAATTCGAATCAAATATTAAGAGATTATAATTCAAATTACAGTGGTTAATAGATCACAATTTAGATCGCATTTGAATGATTTAGTTAAGGACATTTCTAGTTTCATCAACTCTGTTTCGAGTTTCAATATCTAACGAAAGGTCTCTCGACGACTTATACCAAGCAACCTCTTTCCTATTCTTTAATCATTAACAAGTCTTTTACATAGTAATTAGTCGATTGTCGAATTGACCACAAGAAGATTTGGTAGAGACGTAAGTACAAAATTTGTATTTTGGCAGCCAGAAGAATATTCTTTTTAGGCACCCCACAATTCGTGCTTTTGAAATTTTTATTCGAATATATCTTTCATTTAGACGTTAGCCGATCTGTATAATTTTTGTTACGATCGAGAATTCGGGTAGTGCGTAATTTAGCCAAACAATGTTATAATAATAATAACAAAGACAATGCAAGTTGATAACAACAACAATTAAAGCATATAAAAAGGCATCAATTTAACGTGGTTCGGTCAGTGTGACCTAGTCCACAAGCGGAGAGGAGCAAATTCACTATAGCAACAAGAGTACAAAATAGCGTACAAAATTAGAGTAAATACTCTAATTAATCTCAAATACCCCCGAGAGAATAACCTCACAAGATCACTCCAAAGAAAGGGAATCACATAAGTATTTCCCAACACTCAACTCTCTTACAAAATACTCTCAATTACTAAAGAAGGAGAAGAAACAAGAAATGAAGACTCAAGTCTTGTTGGTGTGTTTAAAATGAACTAATGGTCTTTCCTTTTATAGGCAAAAAAGTCTTGGTCTCTTAGTTGTAAAAGAAAAGATACAACTTGTGCAAATGATATCCATCACACAATGCAATATTTTTGGGTCTCAAAGAATATTGCCAACAAAATTTACTTTACAAATAAACTTATGAGATGGACTCCACTAGTCAAAATATTGGTCATAATTACACTTTTAACTCTGAACATAAAATACCTTTGTTAAAGTTCGTTAGGATTTTTAACGCATTACAATGCAGTTTGTGTTTTCTTTTTTACATATTAATGTGGAGATTGTATAAATAGACAACGCTATCGTTCAAACCAGAAAGAAATGATTAACTTGTTCAATCTAAAAAATAGTTTTCTCTTGCACTTTTCTAAGTTGGATGAGCCAGTAAATAGTGGGAGATAAGAATATAGAGTTTGAGTGAACTTTTTTTGGGATTAGAAGACAACGCATTGTCCAAAAAATAGAAGACGACGAGACATCACCTTGATAGGAGTAATTTCACCAATAATCACTCAACCTATATTTTATTGCATCAAAGTTATTAAACTATTTGTTATAGTAAAAAGTAACTCAATTGTGCTTAAATATATGCAGAAAGTCACTAATGTGTATACGGTCGAAATAGATTTCGGTCTTCCTACGTTCGATCGAGTTCGAATGGTAAGCAACCGGAGTGGGATTTTGGAATAAATTCCGAAGGCAGTACAAACAAGCCTCGAGTCCGAATGCTGATCGAGGAGTCGGGTCGATACTTTTATCGAGCCCGTGACCAAATCGATCCGCAAGGCATTGCTTCGAGGTCAGAAATGCGCTACGCCCACCCCGGAGGTCGAACTCAAGCCAAAACCGAGGGCTCGACCCAATAACGAGTCCGGCCAGTGTCGACCTCACAGACAAGAGCCGTTACAACCGCACTAAGAGAGAGAATCTTAGCGGGAATCGAGGAAGAGACAATTCATCATGGGTCCTCCATTATATGCTTTATTTTATTATAAATGAAGTAGGATCCCTCTATTATAAAAGAGGGGGAATCCTTGTAAGAGGGGACACGACCGAGAATACACTGTAACAAAAGATCACTTCTCATATTGAAAGATATCTCCTCATGCTTGTTTTATTTTTACCCTATTCATTCTTTTGCTCACTATTCCCATTCTCATAGCCAAAAACACTCATATTTATATTTCTCTATACTCTTTGTATCAAATTGTATCGCATATCCTTAGAACCATACACAAATTTAACGTTATCTGATTTTTCGGGTAAACAGTTTGGCGACCACCGTGGGGCTAAGGATAACAGTGGTTGTTTGATATAAATCTGTAGTACACACCAGTTTACAACTTCGAATCAACAATGGCTTTACCTATCGACCACGAAGTCGGCCTTCAAGATGAAACCAACAACTTGGTACCCGTGGCCGGAAGGCCACTTGACGATGGCACTGAGGCTCGAATCGAAGTACCAGAAATTCGAGCTGAAGTACCGTTAGATGTCAATTCGCAAGTGGCTCTTGAGGCGAACCAACGTTCCGAACCGGAAAAAAACATTCAGGGCGGTACTCGATCTATAGCTCGAGACACCCATAACGTGGGGAAAATCGGAGTCAGCTTACGCATGATCATCGAGATATTACAAGCCCAACAAGTAGCGATAGCTCAGTTGCAAAGCCAAACTCATATACAAAGCAGGACGGATCCCAACCCGCTTCGAGAAATCATCCCCAGAACGGATCCCACCATAGTAAAATCAAACGAGCAAGAATCGAGGACCACTCCCGAAATTACTAAATTGCACGAGGAACTCACAAAACGAGTCGAAAACAACGACAAGAGAGTGGAAAAATACAATGCCAGGGTCGATCAGATCCCGGGAGCTCCGCCAATGATAAAAGGGCTGGATTCGAAAAAATTCATACAAAAGCCTTTTTCCTCGAGTGCGGCCCCAAAACCAATCCCCCAAAAATTCTGTATGCCCGAAATTCCCAAATATAACGGTACGACTTATCCTAACGAACACATCACCTATTACACATGTGCCATCAAAAGTAACGATTTAGAGAACGATGAGATCGAATCTGTGTTGTTGAAAAAGTTCAGGGAGACCCTCTCGAAGGGAGCGATGATTTGGTATCACAATCTGCCACCAAATTCCATCGATTCTTTTGCCATGTTAGCAGATTCGTTCATAAAGACACGTGCTGGTGCCATAAAGGTTGCAACAAGGATATCAAATCTCTTCAAAGTAAAGCAAAGGGGTAATGAAATGCTGAGGGAATTTGTATCCCGATTTCAAATGGAACGCATGGAATTGCCATCGGTCACAGACGATTGGACCGTCCAAGCTTTTCACCCAAGGGTTGAACGAGCAAAGTTCGATAGCATCCCGTCGGCTGAAGTAAAATTTGATCGAGTATCCAGCAATAACTTAGGAAGATATACGCAACCGATATCAGTCAAAAATTAGGGTCGAAGATGGCCATTTGGGAGCTCCGTCTGGATCCATGCATCAGAACAGGACAACTGCTAAAAACCAAAGGGAGATCGACAGAGAACAAAGGTCGAACAGAGATCGATATCAATTGTATGTCGCAGATCGAATGAACAACGGTTCGACACACAACACCGCCCGGAACAATCGAAGGATTGATCGAGGGCAAAATTCTCGGGGACTTATGAGCAAGAGCGGCTTTGATAAATATGTCGATCCTATAGAAGCACCTCGGTTATCGGAATGTAACTTCAGCGTTGATGCATCTACCATCATGTCTGCTATCGGACGCATCAAAGACACTAGATGGCCTCGACCAATGTAGACCGATCCTGCCCAAAGGAATCCCAATAAAATGTGCGAATATCATGGCACCCATGGCTACAGAACGGAAGATTGCAGGCAACTAAGAGAGGAAGTAGCCTAGTTATTTAACAAAGGCCACCTTCGGGAATTTTTGAGCGATAGGGCGAGGAACCATTTTAAAACAGGGATTTCAACAAGCAAAACGAACAGGAAGAGCCGCAGCACGTCATTCACATGATCATCGGCGGTGCTGATACCCCTCAGGGACCAGTGCTTAAACGCACTAAAACATCGATTGTGAAAGAAAAATGATCTCGAACTCAAGATTACATACCCATAGAGACATTGTCCTTCAATGATGAAGATGCAGAAGGGGTCGTACAACCTCATAACAATGCACTGGTAATATCTGTACTTATGAATAAAACTAAAGTTAAGCGTGTCGTTGATTGATCCAGGTAGCTCGGCCAACATCATCAGATTGAAAGTCGTAGAGCAGCTCGGCCTGCGGTACCAGATCGTACCCGCAGCCCTGGTTCTAAACGAATTCAATATGGCATGTGAAACCACCAAAGGCGGGATAATTCTACCAATAAACGTGGCCGAAACCATCCAGGAAATGAAGTTTCACGTGATCAAAGGCGACATGAGGTACAATGCCTTTTTTGGAAGGCCATGGATCCACAACATGAGAGTTGTACCTTCGACCCTACACTAGGTCCTCAAATTCCCAACACTGAGAGGAGTCAAAATAGTGTACGGAGAACAACCAGCCGCAAAAGAAATGTTCGCCGTCGAGGAAGCCAAACCAAATCGGCCTCGGAAGGAGAACGAGACACCAAATAGCAATCACAGACATCGACTTCGACCCAACCAGATAACCAGATGATCGAAGAACATGATGATCAGAGGGTCCCTCGATCCTTCATGATTCCCGATGACTCCGACGCCACCAAATCAATAATTGAGGAATTGGAGCAAGTCACACTAATCGAGCACTGGCCCGAACGAAAGGTATACCTGGGATCGGGGTGAGCCTCGAACTCAGGAAGAAACTTGTTCAATTTCTTATCGATAACATTGATTATTTTGCCTGGTCCCATTTAGATATAATAGGGATTCCACCGGACATAACGACGTATCGGCTAAGTTTGGACCCTAAGTTCAGACCGGTAATGCAAAAGAGAAGATACCAGTCCGAGGTAAAACACGCATTCGTAAAAGACGAGGTAACCAAACTTCTCAAGATAGGGTCCATTCGGGAGGTGAAATATCCCGAATGGTTAGCCAATATAGTTATAGTGCCTAAAAAAGGAAACAAACTTAGAATGTGTGTGGACTATAAGGATTTAAACAAAGCATGCCCCAATGATTCTTTTCCACTACCCAACATCGATCGCATGATCGATGCCACGGCCAGTCACGAGATCCTCACTTTTCTCGATGCCTATTCCAGGTATAATCAAATCCGGATGAACCCGGAGGACCATGAAAAGACTTCATTTGTCACCAAATATGGAACATATTGTTATAATGTGATGCCCTTTGGGCTAAAAGATGTGGAGGCTACCTACCAACGCCTAGTAAATAAAATGTTCGAAGAACAAATAGGTAAATCAATGTAAGTTTATATTGATGACATGCTAGTTAAGTCCCTGCGCGTAGAGGACCACCTGACCCATTTGCAGGAAACGTTCGAGATTTTGAGGAAATACAACATGAAGCTCAACCCCGAAAAATGTGCTTTCGGGGTCGGGTCGGGCTAGTCCTCGGCTTCATAGTGTTAAATCGGAGAATCGATATTAACCCCGATAAAATCAAGGCCATCGAAGATATCACCATCGTAGACAGTGTAAAAGCTGTACAGAGGCTAACAGGATGAATTGCGGCCCTAAGCCGATTCATTTCGAGATCATCAAATCGAAGTCACAAAATTTTCTCCCTACTCAAAAAGAAGAACGATTTCACTTGGACCCCAGAATGCCAGCAGACACTGAAGGAACTGAAACAATATTTGTCGAGCCCACCACTACTTTACACTCCGAAAGCATACAAAATTTTTTTCTTATACCTGGCAGTATCAGAAATCGCAGTAAGCGGTGTCCTAGTTCGGGAAGAGCAAAGTACGCAATTTCCCATTTATTATATAAGTCGAACCTTACGAGAAGTCGAAGCTAGATATCCACACTTAGAAAAATTGGTTTTTCCACTGATAAACGCCTCTATAAAGTTACGACCATACTTTCAATGTCACCCCATATGCGTATTAATAACATACCCACTTCATAATATTTTGCACAAGCCCGAACTATCGGGCCGATTGGCCAAATGGGCCGTCGAACTCAGTGGGTATGATATCGAATATCAACCCCGTACGGCCATCAAGTCTCAAATTTTAGCAGACTTCGTGGCTGATTTTACGCCAACCCTCGTACCCGAAGTCGAAAAAGAATTCTTGTTGAAGTCGGGTACGTCCTCGAGGGTATGGACCATTTTTACGGACGGGCCCTCGAAGGTAAAAGAGTCCGGTATGGGCATAGTTTTAAAGCCACCCACATGTAACACTATTAGGCAATCTATTAAAACTACCAGGTTGACTAACAACGAGGCCGAGTATGAGGCCATGATTGCAGGTCTCGAGCTAGCCAAAAATTGGGAGCAGAAGTCATCGAAGCCAAATGTGACTATCTGTTGGTGGTAAGTCAAGTAAACAAAACCTTCGAAGTTAGAGAGGATAGAATGCAAAGGTATTTGGACAAACTAAATGTCACTTTGCACCATTTCAAATAATGAACTTTACAGCACGTTCCACGAGAGCAAAATAGTAAGGCTGATGCACTTGCGAATTTGGGATCATCGGTCGAGTAAGGTGACTTGAGCTCGGAGACTGTCGTTCAACTCTCGAGATCCGTGATTGAAGAATGTCACTCCGAGATAAATTCTACAAGCTTAACCTGGGATTGGAGAAACAAGTATATTGAATACTTAAAGGACAGAAAGCTCCCATCAGAACCTAAAGATTTAAGAGTCCTACGGACGAAAGTTGCTCGATTCATGGTGGCTTCAGATGGAACGTTATACAGAAGGACATTCGATGGACCATTGGCAGTATGCTTGGGTCTAGGAGATACCGATTACATCTTACGCGAGGTGCACGAGGGTACTTATGGGAATCACCCCGGTGCTGATCCATTAGTCTGAAAAATAATCAGGGCAAGGTATTATTGGATCGATATGGGCAAAGATGCGAAGGAATTTGTTCGAAAATATGACAAATATCAAAGGTTTGCACCAATGATCCATCAACCCGGAGAGCAACTTGACTCGGTCCTATCCCCATGGCCATTCATGAAATGGGGAATGGATATCGTCGGCCCTCTGCCATCGACCCCAGGTAAAGCCAGATTCATCTTATTTATGACTGACTATTTCTCTAAATAGGTTGAAGCACAGGCATTCAAGAAAGTAAGAGATAAAGAAGTTATAGACTTTATCTGAAATCATATCATATGCCGATTCGGGATACCCGCCGAAATAGTATATCACAATGGGAAACAATTTGTGGGCAGCAAAGTGACGAAATTCTTCGAAGACCATAGAATAAGAAGGATATTATCAACACCGTATCACCCCAAGGGAACGTACAGGCCGAATAAACGAACAAAACCATCATTCAGAACCTAAAGAAGAGGTTGAACGATGCTAAAGGAAAGTGGAGAGAAATCCTACCCGAAGTCCTTTGGGCATATCGAACGACGTCGAAATCCAGTACGGGGGCGACCCTATTCTTCTTAGTATATAGGTCTGAAGCATTGATACCAGTCGAAGTCAGCGAACCCAGTATCAGATTTCGATACACGACGGAAAAATCAAATAACGAGGCTATGAACACTAGCCTCGAATTATCAGACGAAAGACGAGAAATTGCTCTCGTCCAATTGGGCGCCCAAAAGCAGCAAATCGAAAGTTATTATAATCGAAGAACCAAGCTCCGCCATTTCAAGCACAGGGATTTAGTGCTAAGGAAAGTCACCATCAATACCCGAAATCTGAATGAAGGAAAAGTAGGATCAAATTAGGAAGGACCATATCAGGTTCTCGAGAAAGTCGTAAAGGGATCATACAGGCTCGGCATTATAAACGGCAAATATCTATCAAGCAACTGGAATGTGTCATATCTAAAATGATACTACTGCTAAGGTACGGACCTTTCATATTCGTTTACTTTTCAAAACTAACCCCTGCAGAAGTCCGAGCAGGAGCTAAGATGGATCATTTACCATAGATCTGAAAGCACGCATTGCAGTCTTTTCCCCTTAGACCGGTTTTATCCCAAATGGGTTTTTTGGCAAGGTTTTTAACGAGGCAACCAAAGATCATGATGCACTTACAAACAGTATCTGAGGCCTCCTTACAATCGACCTCGAATACTAGGGGGGTATTAGCCTTCAAACATATCAAGTTCTGATGCAAGAAAGTTATTTCGCAACAACGGGGTTCCAA
>AWOL01S0078245.1:1847-21129 GCA_000715115.1 Nicotiana otophora | reverse complement strand
GAGGATGAGTGTGGATCGGGGCTGCCCGCCTGCAGCATACTTGAGTGAGGCCGAGGGCCTGATTTGTGAGGATGCGTGTGGATCGGGGCAGCCTACCTGAGGCATACTTTATTATTATAGCACGTGAGTTGTCCGTGTAGCACGTGAGTTGTCCGTGCAAATTATAGCGCTTCGGCTGTAGGAGCCCCTCCGGAGTCTATACACACCCCCAGTGAGCGCAGGTACCTACTGAGTGCGAGTGTCGAGTGCCGAGTGCTGAGTAACTGGGAGGCATGAGTGATTGTGAGCTATGCCCGAGTGGCAAGAGTAATTGTGAGGTATGCCCGAGTGGCAAGAGTGATTGTGAGGTATGCCCGAGTGGCACGAGTGACTCTGAGGTTTGCCCGAGAGGTTGTATATGAGTGATGTTCTGCCCGAGGGGCTGTTAATGATTTTATCATTGAGTTTCATCGCATTGGCATGCACACATGACATACATGCATAGAGATGTATTTTCCTTATGCTGTACAACATCACATCATTCATGATTCATCACATATTCTTGACATATGGGCATAGTGATGCATTTGTTTTTACACGGGTTATCCGGAAGGAAAATGAAACATCTTATTTATTTTTGACAAGATTTTGGGATGAATTTAATGTTTCCAAACTACTCACATTTTTGGCAACTCCGGCAAACGATTTGGGTTTTCACTGATGTATTTGAAAGGAGAAACTATTATTTTTTTTGAAATCATGATTTGGCTGAGCATTTTATCTCTGAGTTACTTCTGGTATTATTTGCTTTATGCTATTATGGACTGTTGTGGACTATTGATTTTATATCCGACCTTGATAGAAGCTCGTCACTACTTTCAACCTACGACTAGGTTTGTTACTTACTCATGGGGTCGGTTGTACTGATACTATATTTCTGCATATTACGTGCAAATGTTGGCTACTGTTGTTGCTATGCTTGAGGGTTGCAGGACTTGAAGATGTACATGCATTCCTGTTGTAGCTACCTTTTTGTTCAGGGTAGCCTTAGATTTATAAAAATTCTATTTATGTATTATTCAAACAGACTATGTATTTATTTCATTTCCGCTTTGTATATTCTATTCTTAGAAGCTCATGATTTGTACTACCAGTTCTTGGGGATTGTACACGATTAAGACCTTTAATCACTTAAATTGTTTTAATAATTATTATTGAAAATTGAATAGTTAGTAATTGGCTTACCTAACGGGTTGGGTTAGGTGCCATCACGACTAGTTGGATTTTGGGTCGTGACATGAAAGCACCATCCAAACCTCTTTTCTACAAAACTAACCAAATACATTCTAACGAAATACAGTGTCGTACTAAAAAATGCCTCATGAATGTGATAACTAGTCATTTCATACACTAATTAATGGGAAATCTTTTCCTTTAAAGTTGATATCCTAAATATTTGATCGTTTCTTCAGTTATTGGAAAAATATCATTAGAAGTTAATTCCTAAATCAGACATAATTTTGGGCGGATTCCATTCTAATCATCCACGAAGACTATAAACAAAACTATACTATATATATTGATCTTTTTAGTGATAACTATGGAGGAAATTAGAGGAAATATAATAAAGTTTTAATCTTTTTATGGTTATATGCTAAAGTTTAATCTTTTTCTCAAGATTCAGTTGCAGTGATCTTTTTTAGCTTTTGGGTATTTTTGAATTTGTGGTTTTAAAGATGACTCTGGAGGAAAGGGAAGGTTTTGATAATTTTTCTATTGGTATAAGAGTTATTGATGTTGATGATGACCCTATTTGTTTGAAGTTATTGGATGGATTGCTTAGGAAATGCCAATATCAGGGTATGTTGCTTCTATATATAATTTTTGCTAAATTCTTTTGGTGTCTTACAAATTTCATTTTGGGGTATTAATTTGGAGTTGTTGTAAAGTTTTCTGAATTGGTTTGTACTTTGAGGCTAATTGCAATTTCTGTTGTTTGAGAAATTGTTTTCTGTTCCATATTTTTATAACTGTGTTCTGATTTAGACTTTCAAAAGGAACAGTTTAGATCTTTTATTTTTATTTTTATTTTTGAGCTGTAAAAGGAGCAGTTTGGATCTCAACTTCCAGAAAAAGGTTTTCAATTTGTTTTGCATAGTTTCAAGACTTTTTCATGTTTTTCGATCACTGTTAATCATTCCTTTTTTTTTTGTATAGTTCCTTTTTCAAGTAATTGGACTTCTTTTGATTTGATTTTAGGCCTTTCTTTTTCGTTTTTACTATGTAACTGTTAATAACAAAGTCCAAATTCTCCATTTTGTACTCTCTCATTCTGAGTTAAAGTTATCAATATGGTTCCTAAGAACATATGAGTATCTGATCTTTCAATTTGTCCTATGGATAGGCTGGTTTGAAGCCTAGGTTTCTCTCAGATGTTCTTTGGAGTTCAACTAAGCTCATATACCACTGTAAATATGTTGGGAGATTTGAATTATTTGCTCTCTGTCGTTTGAATCTTCCTAGAAATGATTTTGTTTTTCATTTATTTTGAGTTTGTCTTCCCCCCAAGAAAATCTTTAATTACATTGCAATTTTCTGAATTTGATTTGTTGTGTCACAGTAACTACGACAAGTCAGGCAAAAACAACATTGAAGATGTTGAGGGAAAATCGAGATAGATTTGACCTGGTAATCAGTGATGTCCACATGCCTGATATGGATGGCTTTAAACTTCTGGAGCTTGTCGGTCTTGAGATGGATCATCTCGTCATAAGTAAGTGCAATCAAATATTCCTTTAACAACTTTGTTTGTCCTGACGTTTTCTTGGCTTTTATAGCGAAAGAATGCGGTCTTTAACAATATTTGACGTTTAAATATTATTTGATTATTATAAAGAGGTAAAATATAACATAAAAAATTGGTTATGAGAAAAACGACTTTTATAGTATGAGCGATATATAAGGATATTGTTATAGAGAGGTCTGAATGCATAAATGCTTCATTTATCTTAATTGTAGATCTATCCTTGTTGTTCTTTTCCCCTTGGCTTCCTTTACATAAAATATTCTTGCATCAAGCTTTTAATATCCTCCCCTTTACTTATATTGAACTATTGTGTCTAGTGTTGTCAGCAAACAGTGATAGCAGACTTGTAATGAAATCAATAACTCATCATGCTTGTGACTATTTGGTCAAACCTCTCCGGCTTGAGGAGCTGAAGAATATATGGCAACATGTAATAAGGAAAAAGAAAGTTGAACCTAAGAACCACATCAAGTCTGATGATCAAGACAAGGCAAATCAGGGAGGTGGAGAAGGTGGCAAAGGACCACAGCTTTCAGGTAACGCAGATCAAAACGGGAAGCTTAACAAGAAAAGGAAAGATGAAGAATATGAAAGCGATGAAAATGGAAATGCCGATGACGATCCAACAACTCAGAAGAAACCTTGTGTTGTTTGGTCTATAGAGCTTCATAGGAAGTTTGTTGCAGCTGTTAATCATTTAGGCCTTGAAAGTGAGTTCTTTAGCATTAATATGGTAGTGTTTTTCTATCTTTATTATGGATGTTTCCATATTAGCATACTGGTTACTCATCCTGTTTGTGACGCAGAAGCAGTTCCTAAGAGGATTTTCGACATGATGAATTTTGATGGACTTACAAGAGAGAATGTGGCTAGCCTTCTTCAGGCATTAACCTCTCTTTGTTCTTTTATAATTCTATATATTGTGATTGAGTCCCGTTTCTTTACGAGTTTAGTTGGCTATTAAACTTCAGAATGGGAAAGACCATATAAAAATTTTCTTGCTACATTTTCACAAATGTTAGTTAGCTAATGTCTGCATTTTATTTTTAATTAAGCATTTGAAATACAATGAAGGGAAGTAATGCAGTAATTCTCTATAACAATCACAATGGTGTTCTATGAGTTGTCATATGCGAGTGTGCGTAGTTTCCTTTTCTTAAGAGAAGCACAAAGGTATATAGTTTGAAAAGTTTTAATAAGGCTTTTCTTTTTGTGTCACAGAAGAATAGGAAAAGGATCAGCTCAGAAGCAACCCAGCAAGCCAACAAATTAGGTGGAAAAGATTCTGCGTACATGAGAATGGGTTCACTTGACGGGCTTGGTGGTTTTCGAACATTGGTTGGATCCGGAAGGTATGGTCAGGCCAGCTTATCATCATCATATGCATCAGGAGGTATGCTAGGCAGGCTAAATATTGCTGCTGGTGTAAGCCTTCGCAGTCTGGCATCATCGCCGCTGCTCCAACCTAATCATGGTCAAAGTTTAAGCAACTCCATGAATTCATTTGCGCAGTTGAATCCAAATGCTCCACCTGTAAGCCAAAATGCAAGTTTTTTCCATGGAATTCCTGTATCTTTGGAGCTTGATCAATTGCAGCATAGTAAGCGTGCCATACACATGGGAGAACTGAATCCTTTGGATGAGCACGGACTGCTCACAGCAGGCAGTAGTACATTCACGGACTCTAGATATGTGGTTGGTTACTCAAATATCTCGTTGTCCAATGTCTTAAATAATCCTATATCACTTCAAGTGAACTCCCAACAATCACTGACAGGGGGANAATTGCAGCATAGTAAGCGTGCCATACACATGGGAGAACTGAATCCTTTGGATGAGCACGGACTGCTCACAGCAGGCAGTAGTACATTCACGGACTCTAGATATGTGGTTGGTTACTCAAATATCTCGTTGTCCAATGTCTTAATAATCCTATATCACTTCAAGTGAACTCCCAACAATCACTGACAGGGGGAGGATTTGGAAATCAACCTTCTCTCAACGTCGCTTTTTTTTTAGCTCTGACGCCTTTAATACTGGAGTAAGTGGTTCTTCCAATTTTCTGGACCATAGTAGATATAATGAGAATTGCCAAAACTCTATCCAGTCTGTGAAGTTCCAGTCAAGTGCTTTTCCTTGGAATGAACCTTTTAGTAATATCTATTTGCCTCAAGATGGTGGCATGGCGTCTTTACCCTATATTATGGACCAAAACAATAAAGTGGTCTACAAAGGGGTGGTCGTCTCTTTGATTGGCAAATCAAATGGAGGTTCTTCATCACTCATACAAAATAGTCCCGACTCGAGGACGAGGACAAGTGAAGACTATCTCTTGGAGACAACAAAGCAACAAGTTGGTTTTCTTCCTCAGGGCTATGGCTCCCTTGATGATCTAATGAGTGCAATGAAACGGGTAAGATAACATGTTTTGGACTTGTCTTTATTATTTTTGAAGCTTTCAAAATTTTATTTCTATAGTTCTATTGTTAACTATTAATTGATTCTGAAATCCGAACGACTATATCTAGAACACCACATGCATGTGTTAGTTGCATGTACTATTGATTCTGAAATAAAGATGAATATCATTACTTGACCTCAATCCTCAGTGTCTCAAGTGTGTGACTGATCAAGCTTTTCCGGAGGAAATGACTCTTAAATTGGTGTCCTTGATTAGAGTATATAATTCGTTTTATATGAATTGAGAATGATATAAGTTATACCTCGGTAACCATGTATCCAACTCATAAAATAGATCTATGGGATAAACCTTTTAGATATTGAGCATTTGACCCATTATATTTTTAAATTATGAGTTCATATGTACTATTTTTTACAATTTTAGTGGAGTTTTATACATAAATTTATACCCTGCTTCGGAAGTACTGGGTTCGAAAACATCCGGTACTACTTAGCTAAATCTGCCCCTGACTCCAGGAATTCTATTTCATGGATGCAAATTAATGTATCCTAATAGGAATATATGATCCTAATATTTCTTATTTCTCCACAAAGATCAGATTATCAGTCATTATAACCTTAGTACTTTAGCAGGAGGCAAAAATGCACTCTTTATTGTTATCTCATATTGCATGACATAAATTAACATATTAAAGGATTTTATTTGCGTGATGCATGAGCAACAAGATGGAGCCATTTTAGAAGGGGGACAATTTGGATTTGATGCTTATTCTTTTGGGTTAGGTTTATGAGGTTTTGTAACTATCATATTAGGAAGATTTATTTGCTCATTTAGGAGTCTAACAATATGTCTTCAAGTACAACCACTGCACCCCTGCTTTCTTTTCCACTGTTCCTTTCGAAAGCTGAATATTGTTATTGATCATAGAAAACACTCAAATGCTAATTACTTGTTACTTCTGAAGGGCCGGTTCTGGTAGTTCAACTGAACCGATTTCTTTCATTTCAAACTATGTAGTTATATGCGAAAAACGTTTAAAATTTATACATATAATAAGATTGCACTCATGTTGAACTCATTGACTCTGGATCCTGATTCGTCTCAAGAGGCAAGTCAACCACATCTACAGATTCATGTATCAGTGACAATAATGTTGTGAGAGATCAGAAGCTTGACACTAGAAGTACTACTACACATATCTCACAAAAACCTGCTTAGCTCATGATAGATTGAGACTCTTCTTTGTCCTTAAGAAGCAATCAACTGTCTCTAATGATTATGTTTATAACTACTTTTAGTATGATATTAAAATTTGTTTCAGTTGGCTTCTCTACAACGTTCAGTAAATCAGGACAAACAAGTGAAAATATCAGGCATTTTAGCATATCCATGAATGTTTGTGTACTAGTGGAGATACTCATATTTACCTAATGGAAGTACAAAATTAAGAACCTTGGGTTTAAATTTGAAGTAACTAAACATTTAAAATCCAACTATAATGCTCCAAGTTAAACAAATGAATTGCAGTATATAGTTTACCTCAACTAATTATCATTGTTTTAAGTTTTCTAAAATCTATCTGTCTATCTATCTATATATATATATATATATATATATATATATATCGGTAATTATTGTTGTTATAGCTCATTGAAAGTGAATTAATGTCTTAATTACCTGTAGAGTTATGTATCAACACCTATTCTTAAATTACCGCTAAAATAAATGATATAGTAACATATTACTCATATTATGATATATGTGGTACTCGTTTACTGAAATATCAAATATATCGGTAAGGTCAATAATTCGTAAAGTACTTCCGTCTTTAAATGTGAAGTAGTAATTAACTACATTTATAAAAAGTATAGTAGTTCGTTACTAATATTGTCAAAATATCGGTAAGATACGTATGACTTCAAACTCGCAAATTATTGTTGTTATAGCTCATTGAAAGTGAATTAATGTCTTAATTACCTGTAGAGTTATGTATCAACACCTATTCTTAAATTACCGCTAAAATAAATGATATAGTAACATATTACTCATATTATGATATATGTGGTACTCGTTTACTGAAATATCAAATATATCGGTAAGGTCAATAATTCGTAAAGTACTTCCGTCTTTAAATGTGAAGTAGTAATTAACTACATTTATAAAAAGTATAGTAGTTCGTTACTAATATTGTCAAAATATCGGTAAGATACGTATGACTTCAAACTCGCAAATTATTGTTGTTATAGCTCATTGAAAGTGAATTAATGTCTTAATTACCTGTAGAGTTATGTATCAACACCTATTCTTAAATTACCGCTAAAATAAATGATATAGTAACATATTACTCATATTATGATATATGTGGTACTCGTTTACTGAAATATCAAATATATCGGTAAGGTCAATAATTCGTAAAGTACTTCCGTCTTTAAATGTGAAGTAGTAATTAACTACATTTATAAAAAGTATAGTAGTTCGTTACTAATATTGTCAAAATATCGGTAAGATACGTATGACTTCAAACTCGCAAATTATTGTTGTTATAGCTCATTGAAAGTGAATTAATGTCTTAATTACCTGTAGAGTTATGTATCAACACCTATTCTTAAATTACCGCTAAAATAAATGATATAGTAACATATTACTCATATTATGATATATGTGGTACTCGTTTACTGAAATATCAAATATATCGGTAAGGTCAATAATTCGTAAAGTACTTCCGTCTTTAAATGTGAAGTAGTAATTAACTACATTTATAAAAAGTATAGTAGTTCGTTACTAATATTGTCAAAATATCGGTAAGATACGTATGACTTCAAACTCGCAAATTATTGTTGTTATAGCTCATTGAAAGTGAATTAATGTCTTAATTACCTGTAGAGTTATGTATCAACACCTATTCTTAAATTACCGCTAAAATAAATGATATAGTAACATATTACTCATATTATGATATATGTGGTACTCGTTTACTGAAATATCAAATATATCGGTAAGGTCAATAATTCGTAAAGTACTTCCGTCTTTAAATGTGAAGTAGTAATTAACTACATTTATAAAAAGTATAGTAGTTCGTTACTAATATTGTCAAAATATCGGTAAGATACGTATGACTTCAAACTCGCAAATTATTGTTGTTATAGCTCATTGAAAGTGAATTAATGTCTTAATTACCTGTAGAGTTATGTATCAACACCTATTCTTAAATTACCGCTAAAATAAATGATATAGTAACATATTACTCATATTATGATATATGTGGTACTCGTTTACTGAAATATCAAATATATCGGTAAGGTCAATAATTCGTAAAGTACTTCCGTCTTTAAATGTGAAGTAGTAATTAACTACATTTATAAAAAGTATAGTAGTTCGTTACTAATATTGTCAAAATATCGGTAAGATACGTATGACTTCAAACTCGCAAATTATTGTTGTTATAGCTCATTGAAAGTGAATTAATGTCTTAATTACCTGTAGAGTTATGTATCAACACCTATTCTTAAATTACCGCTAAAATAAATGATATAGTAACATATTACTCATATTATGATATATGTGGTACTCGTTTACTGAAATATCAAATATATCGGTAAGGTCAATAATTCGTAAAGTACTTCCGTCTTTAAATGTGAAGTAGTAATTAACTACATTTATAAAAAGTATAGTAGTTCGTTACTAATATTGTCAAAATATCGGTAAGATACGTATGACTTCAAACTCGCAAATTATTGTTGTTATAGCTCATTGAAAGTGAATTAATGTCTTAATTACCTGTAGAGTTATGTATCAACACCTATTCTTAAATTACCGCTAAAATAAATGATATAGTAACATATTACTCATATTATGATATATGTGGTACTCGTTTACTGAAATATCAAATATATCGGTAAGGTCAATAATTCGTAAAGTACTTCCGTCTTTAAATGTGAAGTAGTAATTAACTACATTTATAAAAAGTATAGTAGTTCGTTACTAATATTGTCAAAATATCGGTAAGATACGTATGACTTCAAACTCGCAAATTATTGTTGTTATAGCTCATTGAAAGTGAATTAATGTCTTAATTACCTGTAGAGTTATGTATCAACACCTATTCTTAAATTACCGCTAAAATAAATGATATAGTAACATATTACTCATATTATGATATATGTGGTACTCGTTTACTGAAATATCAAATATATCGGTAAGGTCAATAATTCGTAAAGTACTTCCGTCTTTAAATGTGAAGTAGTAATTAACTACATTTATAAAAAGTATAGTAGTTCGTTACTAATATTGTCAAAATATCGGTAAGATACGTATGACTTCAAACTCGCAAATTATTGTTGTTATAGCTCATTGAAAGTGAATTAATGTCTTAATTACCTGTAGAGTTATGTATCAACACCTATTCTTAAATTACCGCTAAAATAAATGATATAGTAACATATTACTCATATTATGATATATGTGGTACTCGTTTACTGAAATATCAAATATATCGGTAAGGTCAATAATTCGTAAAGTACTTCCGTCTTTAAATGTGAAGTAGTAATTAACTACATTTATAAAAAGTATAGTAGTTCGTTACTAATATTGTCAAAATATCGGTAAGATACGTATGACTTCAAACTCGCAAATTATTGTTGTTATAGCTCATTGAAAGTTAATTAATGTCTTAATTACCTGTAGTATTATGTATCAACACATCGTTGAACGTGATATACATTACTTATATTATTATACATGTAGTATTAATTTACACACATATCAAATATATCGGTAAGGTCGACGATTCGTAAAATTTTTCCATCTTCAATTGCGCAGTAGTACATTACCACTATATTTACAATTGTAGTAGTTACGTACGGATATTGTCGAAATATCGGTAAGATACGTACGGCTTCAAACACGTAAATTGTTGTTGTTATAGCTCACTGAAAGTGAATTAATGTATTAATTACCTGTAGTGTTAAGTATCAACACCTATTCTTAAATTACCGCTAAAATAATTGATATAGTAACACATTACTTATGTTATGATAAATGTAGTACGTATTTACTGAAATATCAGATATCTTGGTATGGTCAACAATTCGTAAACAACTCCAATCTTTAAATGTGCAGTAATAATTTACTAGTAGTATTACAATTGTAGTAGTAACATCTTGATATTGTCAAAATATTCAAACTCGCAAATTGTTGTTGTTATAGCTCATTGAAAGTGAATTAATGTCTTAATTACCTGTAGAGTTATGTATCAACACCTATTCTTAAATTACCGCTAAAATAAACGATATAGTAACATATTACTCATATTATGATATATGTAGTACTCGTTTACTAAAATATCAAATATATCGGTAAGGTCAATAATTCGTAAAATACTTCCGTCTTTAAATGTGAAGTAGTAATTTACTAAATTTGTGACAAGTATAGTAGTACGTTACTGATATTTTCAAAATATCGGTAAGATACATAAGACATCAAACTCGCAAATTGCTGCTGTTATAGCTCATTGAAAGTGAATTAATGTCTTAATTAGCTGTAGTGTTATGTATCAATACCTATTCTTAAATTACTGCTAAAATAAATAAAATAGTAATACAGTACGTATATTATGATAATTGTAGTACAAAATTACTCACATATCAAACATATCGGTAATACAGTATTTTGTTAGTTCTGGTAGGTCCGTATCGTGAATTGGGACTTGGGTACATTCCCGGAATCGAATTCTAAGGTCCCTAGCTCAAAGAGTCTCTAAAATCTATCAAGGCCAAGACTATTGGAAGAGGGTGAAGCGCTAGAATTTGAACAAGTAAATTTCCCGAACCATGCTTTCTCTATTTGTACCATCTTTTCACTTTCTATCAAACTTAAAACCGCTCTTGAAACATCAGGTACTAGAGGAGATCTCATTGGGAAGGCCTGGATGAAAATAACAAGAATGATGAATTCATAATTTTAGGAAGTAGATGAAATCAAAATAAAAAAATTGTCAAGAAAAAAAGGAGTTACTTACATTGGCTAGCTTGTTGGTTTTTGAACATTGGCTGGATCCGGAAGGTATGGTCAGTCCAGCTTATCATCATCATATGCATCAGGAGGTATGCTCGACAGGCTAAATAGTCCTGTTGATGTAAGCCTTCGCAGTCTGGCATCATAGCCGCTGCTCCAACCTAATCATGGTCAAAGTTTAAGCAACTCCACGAATTCTTTTACGAAGTTGAATCCAAATGCTCCACCTGTCAGCCAGAATGCAAGTTTATTCCATGGAATTCCTGTATCTTTGGAGCTTGATCTATTGCAGCATAGTAAGAATGCCATACACATGGGAGAATAGAATCCTTTGGATGAGCGCGGACTGCTCACAGCGGGCAGTAGTACATTCACCTACTTTAGATCTGTGGTTGGTAATTCAAACAACTCGTTGTCCAATGTCTTAAATAATCCTACATCACTTCAAGTGAACTCCCAACAATCACTGACATGGGGAGGATTTGGAAATCAACCTGCTCCCAACGTCGCTTTTTTTAGCTCTGACGCCTTTAATACTGGAGTAAGTGGTTCTTCCGATTTTCTGGACCATAGTAGATACAATGAGAATTGCCAAAACTCTATCCAGCCTGTGAAGTTTCAGTCAAGTTCTTTTCCTTTGAATGAACCATTTAGTAACAGCCATTTGCCTCAAGATGGTGGTGTGGCATCTTTACCCCGTAGTATGGACCAAAACAATGAAGTGGTCTACAGAGGGGTGGACGTATCTTTGATTAGCAGATCAAATGGAGGTTCTTCATCAGTCATACAACATAGACCCAACTCGAGGACGAGGACAAGTGAAGACTATCTCTTGGAGACAACAAAGCAACAAGTTGGTTTTCTTCCTCAGGGCTATGGCTCCCTTGATGATCTAATGAGTGCAATGAAGCGGGTAAGATAACTATTTTTGGACTTGTCTTTCTTATTTTTGAAGCTTTCAAAATTTTATTTCTATAGTTCTATTGTTAACTATTCATTGATTCTGAAATCTGAACGACTGTTTACCCTGAGAAACGGATATAGTTAGATTTATAAGTAGTTCTAAGGATATGTGATATAACTTTAACACAAATCGTACAGAGAAAATGGAAGTATGCAAATTATTGACGATAGAAACTGGAGATGAATTATTAAACAATAAGAATGAGTGTGCTCAAGTAAAACAAGCTCCTGAGATTTCTGTTTCAATAGGAGAAGTAAATCATTCTTACAATGTGTGTCCTCATGCTTACAATAATCCTCCTTTTATAATGGAGGGATGCTATTTTATATACAATAATAAAAAATATATAGTGGAGAGCCCATGATGAATTATGTTTTTTCTAATTCCTCTCAAGATTCTCTCCCTTAGTGTCGTTATAACGGCCTTTGTCTGTGAGCTCGATACTGACTCGAACTCGATATTTGGATTGGGCCATCGGCCTCGACTCGAGCTCGATCCTGACTCGGAGTCTTGACATTCGGGATGGATGTCGATCGGTCTGTGCATCTTCTGTAACCTTCACATTTCCTCATGGTTTGTTTTGGTTATGTGCCCGATAATGATACCGAGCCGATCCTTGATCGGTCTTGGAGCTCGAATTATGATGCCCTCACTTAGGACCTCGACCTAAGCTTACGCAGATACCTTTCGATCAAAGTATTATTATCTTGACCAGTCCGTACGACTGACTAATAGGTTTAGACCATATACAGATAGTCCCCTCGTTTCTCAGGAAGGATGTGACTAGAAATGACATAATTTCCGATGCTATGATTAGATATATACTGACATCAGCATTGAGGCCGACCATGACTCACGTGGTAGCTGTCCCGTCGGTTCAGCTTACCGAGGCATTTTTGCATGTTAGTCGATGTCGGCCATTATGCAAGATTGATCTGCCTCTGTTTAGCCAATAAATACACCGTTCCTAAATCAAACTTAATATGTTACTCTAATAAAACCCCCAAATTTTATTACTCTTTCTGCCTCTATTTCGCCAGTTGTAAAGCCACCTTCAGCGTTTGACACCATCATCCGTTTATCTTCATTTTCTTTTCTTTTTCTTATATCAATGGTAAAAACTTCAAAAACCATACCGCAAAAGGAGAAAGCTTCCTCTTCCCGGCCGTCCGGTGACAAGGCACCTGTGGAGCCGCCTCCCCACAAGTATGTTCTTGGCCCGTGCATTCTAAATATCGACTTTAAGGTTGTAAATCCTTCGTCGGTTCTGGGCAAATGTGAGCATGTATCGATGTACATGTGCTCGATAATAGAGGGCCATATAGAGGCGGTGAGGAAAGACTGCAACTGGGGTACCAAGGTTATGCTGCAAATTCCCTCTCCCGAAGAGAGCATCATCACTCACGTGGAGGGGTTTTAAAGTGTTTATACTTACCCCTTCACGTTGTGTCCCGTCGACCCAGTAGTCACGACCCAAACTCCTACCACAGACGTCGTGATCGCACCTAGTCTCTAAGACTAGGTAAGCCGATTTTTATTATATTTTAAAGCTATTGTTTTGTTGAAACTAACAGCGGAAATAATTACAATATACAACCTCCCAAGACTCGTAGTACTGAGTCACGAACACTAACTGAATATATGAAATGATCACGAGGACCGAATATACAATACTGTTTGATTATAAATTAACAGTACAATGAAATAAAAAGAGTCCAGGGGACTGCAACAACTAAGCAGCTCTACCTTGAATCCTTACGATCCCGCTTTAACTCTGCTCAAGTCCGATGTCTCCAATACCTGGCTCTGCACAAAAATGTGCAGAAGTGTAGTATGAGTACACCACGGTCGGTACCCAGTAAGTATCAAGACTAACCTCAGTGGAGTAGAGACGAGGTACAATCAAGACACTCACTAGTCTAATAACCTGTGTAATATAATATACAAAATAATAGGAAACGAATAACAATAAGGGCAGCATAAAACAACCAGTAATGTTCACAGTAAGATAATAAAATCACCATTAATATCACTCAACAATTGATAAATATATTTACACCCAGTTAAATCGCGTTCTTCAATTAAATATCTTTCACACATAATTCTTACGAGTAGGTCCGTAATATTCTCATTCTTATTTAGTTGCTAGTTTTCTGCTACTACCTATTGCTCATGGCATTTTTTGCGATCGCGAAGATTTGGCCGCGATCGCTAAAGGTGTTTTTGTTAGTGGAGCTATTTGTTCTTCATCTTCGCACTTTGGAGGTCACGTTCGCACTGGATTGAAGATTTTGGTCTTCGCATCCGGGTCAATGGCTATGCATTTGCGTAGTGTTTAGTGAGGGCTAGTCAGTCTATATGGGTCCTTCATCGCGTTCGCAGTAAGTTGTTCGCGATCGCGGAAGTCTGGCAGTGTGCTTCATCGCATTCCCGAGGGTTTTGCCGCGAATGCGTAGTGTAAATTGTCACAATGTGAGTTTGTGCTTCGCGAATGCGAGGCTTCTACTGCGTTCGCATAGTGTATGTTTAAATCTTTATAATCTACACACATTCTAAGTTTGTTCCCCCTTTTAGGGACTACAACTACATTGGCTAATCATTCGGGATATTTCACTTCCCAAATTGACCCTATTTTGAGAAGCTTAGTTACCTTATCTTTCACAAATGCGTGCTTTACCTCGGACTGAGGTCTTATTATTTGCTTCACCGGTTTGAACCTAGGGTCCAAGCTCAGCTGGTGCATTGTTATCGACAGTGGGATCCCTGTCATGTATAAATAGGATTAAGAAAAACAATCTATGTTATCAATAAGGAATTGAATAAGATTTTTCCTGAGTTCGGGGGTCAATCTCGTTCCCAGGTATACCTTCCTCTCAAGAAGATCTTCAATTAATATAGCCTGTTCCACTTCTTCGATCGTCGATTTGGTGGCGTTAGAGTCGCTGGGGACGATAAAAGTTTGAGGGGTCAGAAAATCTTCCTCGTCATCTTCTATTTCCCGTTTCACCGATTCGGCCGAGACCGTGGATGTGATTACTATTTGGCCTCTCGTCTATCTTTTATGCTCGACCTTTCCGAGGCCAATAACGTTGGTATCGGTGTTACCTTATCGACCACAAATATTTCCTTTGCAGCATGCTGCTCCCCGTATAATATTTTCATGATGTCCGACGTAGATAATTTTATTACTTGGTGGAGAGTCGAAGGCACTGTCCTTATACTATGGATCCAAGGCCTTCCGAGTAAGGCGTTGTACCTCATGTTGCCTTCGATTACGTGGAACTTGTTATTTTGGATGGTTCCATCCACATTCACGGGCAGAATAATTTCCCCTTAAGATGTTTCACTGGCCATATTGAAGCCGTTTAAGACCCGAGTTGCTTCACTACCCAAGATCGGATGATATTCGCAGAGCTACCTGGATCTACTAAGACACGCTTAACTTGAAATTTATTTAATAGGATAGAAATTACCAGAGCATCGTTGTGAGGTTGAGAGATCCCCTCGGCTTCTTCAATTCCGAATGATAAAGTGCCCTCGGGTACATAACCTCGAGCTCAGTTTTCCCCTGTGGCCTGTATCTTACCGCGTTTGAGCACGGGTCCCTGTGGAGTATCGACTCCACCGATGATAATATGAATGATATGCAGAGGTTCCTCTGGTTTGTCTTCTTTGTTGGCGTTCCTTTCTCTAAAGTGATTCTTGGCTCGATCACTGAGAAACTCTCAAAGGTGGCCCTTATTGAATAGACGGGCTACCTTTTCTCTTAATTGTCTACAATCCTCGGTCATGTGTCCATGCATACCATGATACTTGCACATCAAATTTGGGTTCCTTTGGAAGTGTCGGTGTTTATAGGTCTAGGCCACCTTGTATCTTTGATTCCTCCGATCGCTGATACAATGCCCGATGCATCGACGCTGAAATTATACTCCGATAGCCGAGGTGCCTATATAGGATCGACATATTTGTCAAAGCCCCTTTTCTCATAAGCCCCCCGAGAATTTCATCCTCAATCACTCCTTTGATTGTTCCGAGCGGCATCGCACGTTGAACCGTTGTTCATTCGATCTGCGACGTACGATTGATATCGGTCTCTGTTCGACCTTTTCTCTATGTCGATGTCCCTCTGGTTTTTAATAGCCAACCTTTTCTGATGCATGGATCTATAAGGAGCTCTTAACATGTTGTCCTCGGCCCTAATTTTTGACTAGTATCGGTTGTGTACATCCGCCCAAGTAATTGCTGGATACTCGATCAAATTTTGCTTCAGTCGACGTGATGCTATAGAACTTTGCTCGTTCAACCTTTGTGTGAAAGCTTGGACGGCCCAGTCGTCTGTGACCGGTGGAAATTCCATGCGTTCCATTTGAAATCGGGACGCGAACTCCCTCAACATTTAATTCCCTCTTTGTTTTACCTTAAAGAGGTCTGATTTCCTCGTTGCAACCTTTATGGCACCAGCAAGTGCCTTTACAAACGAATTCGCTAACATGGCAAATGAATTGAGGGTGGCGGGTTATGATACCAAATCACTGCCCCCTTCGAGAGGGTCTCTCCGAATTATTTCAACAACACGGATTCGATCTCATCATCTTCCAAATAGTTACCCTTGATGGCACACATGTAAGAGGTGACGTGTTCGTTGGGATCAATCGTACCGTTATTTTTGGGATTGGTTTTGGGGCTGCACTCGAGGGAAAAGGCCTTTGGACGAATATTGTGGAATCCAACCCATTTATTATTGGTGGAGCCCCCGGGATCTGATCGACCTTGGAATTACATGTTCCTATTTTTTTATCATTGGCTTTGATTCGCTTTGTGAGCTCCTCAAATATTTTAGCAATTTCGGGAGTAGTCCCTGATTCTTGCTCGTTTGATCTTACTATAGCTGGTTCTGTTCTGTGATCAGTTTCTCGAGGTTGATAGGGCTATGGCTTGCTTGGTAGCTGGGTTTGGATCTGCAATTGATCTATTGCTACCTGTTGGGCTTGTAACACTTCAAAGATCATATGCAAGCTGATTCTGATATCCTCCACATTATGGGTGTCTTGAGCTACAAATCGAGTACCACCCAAAATGATTTTTTCTGGTTCGGAATGTTCATTTGCCTTAAGAACCACCTATGAATTGACATTTAGCGGTACTTCGGCTCGAATTCCATGTACTTCAACCAGAGCTTCATTGACATTGTTAAGTGGCCTTTCATCCCTGGGTATCAAGTTGTTGGTTTCATCTTGAAGGCCAGCTTCGTTATCGATGTGTAAATCCATCAATCGAGGATTTGCTATTGCTCATTCGAAGTCGTAAACTGGTGTGTGTTGCAGATTTGTATCAAACAACCACTATTATTCTTAGCCCCACGGTGGGCGCCAAACTGTTTACACGGAGAAACGGATGTAGTTAGATTTATAAGTTGTTCTAAGGATATGCGATGTAACTTTGACACAAATCGTGTAGAGAGAATGGAAGTATGCAGATTATTGACTATAGAAACTAGAGATGAATTATTAAACAAGAAGAATGAGTGTGCTCAAGTAAAACAAGCTCCTCAGATTTCTGTTTCAATAGGAGATGTAAATCTTTCTTACAATGTGTGTCCTATTAAGCGGCGTCTTCCTGAAGTTCCTTGGAATGGCGACGTAAGGCTAAGCAACCGATGTCAGTACGGTTGCTGTCCGCCAACTGAGGTCCCCTCCGTATGCTAGACTAGATTGTCAGTGCTGTATGGGAAAACTAATGTCATGAGCAATTGAGAGAGAGCAGAAAAGAGAATTGAGAATGAAAGAAAGCTTGATTGCATTGAATGAAAGCTATTACAGAAAAAGAACACGGTGTCGGGGAGGGGGGGAGAGACACCAGTACAGAGAATTATTTGCTTGCTAGAATGTTTGATTGCTTGGTCCCCCTTAATAATACTTAAACAATATAAACCAAAGTTACATGACTTGACCTAAATAAGCTGTAGAAGCAAACTAAAAGAAAATGCAGTTAAACTATTCTATATTTACAATGAAAAGGACTTAGTCTTCTACAAAATAGAAACAAGTACGTTGGCAACAACTTTGTCTTTAGCATCAGGGTCGGCGCATGCGGCATTGTCTGTTGGCATTTGCCTGTGGTTGGGTGCTAGTGATGGCTATCGGTGGGGCGACAACGGCATATGCGTGCTTGTCACTTGGAGCAGCCAAGCCAACGGGGCCGACCATGGCATTAGGCGTTGGGAGGCTTGCGAAGACGCCACGGGGCGCGTCCAAGGGGTCATGGGGCATGGCTGGAAAGTCGCCCATGACATTCTCCCCCACCTGAGTTGGCGACGTCCTCGGCGCCTTACTTGCAAGATAATAATCAAGTAGTCTCTTGTAGGCTTTGAGGTTTGTTCCCCTCTTCCAGGTATTCTCCTCACATCCCTGCCATTTCACCAAGAACTGTTGGTGATCTTTCCTTGAGGCGTGAATCACTCTGTCATCAAGAATAGCTTCAGCACGCCTTTTCCCGGTTGAATTGTGGCCTCGAATGCTTGGTATTGTGAGTTGGCTTCATGAAAGATCCTCCATATCTTTCCGAACAGTTTTCAGAAGACTGACATGGAAAACAGGTTGGATTTTCCACCAAGCTGGGGTATCCATACGGTATGTAACTTTCCCAATGCGTTTTTCAATGGACAAGGGTCCAATATATTTTTGCAATAGTCGTGGGTCATGGACCCCTGCAAACAAGTACCACTTTGGGATTTTGACCATCACTTTGTCTCCCACTTGATATTCAACAAAGCGGTGATTCTGATCAGCATGCCTCTTCATCCGCTTTTGGGCTTTGACAAGATAGCTCTGCACTATCTCCAAATTTTGCTTCCATTCTTTTGAGAAGCTAGCAGCCCGAGGAGATTGACATGTTTGGTGCGTTCACAGTATGTGGGAGTAGTGGTTGCTGTCCGGTAACAATTTCAAAAGCGCTTTTATTGGTACTTGAGCTCTTTTGTGAATTGAAACACAGTTGAGCAGCATCCAGAAGCTTCACCCAGTTCTTCTGCGATCCGGTCACAAAGTGCCGGAGATATTCCTCTAGCATGCCATTGAATCGCTCCGTCTGGCCATCA